>QLYP01000167.1:257846-285271 GCA_016647725.1 Nasonia giraulti | reverse complement strand
AATTTTGTTGCGGAATATATCAAACTCGCCTAACCTTTTACTTTTTTAAGAGTTAATTTTTTTATATATATACTCACTGATTTTGGATCTCTGAACTCTAAACTGATAAAATATAAATTTTAGATCCTTATTTCATAAACCACCAACACTTAATCGGCATTTTAGAAGCTCGAAGGGGTCTTAAACTTAAAAGGGGTCTATTTTTCTTAAAGGATATGTAACGCGTTATTAAATATAAGCAGTTCTACATGAACGGAAATTATCGAAAGAGTATTTTGCAATTTTTTCATCAAGAACGATTGCGATTTAACTTGTCAAGCGAATTTTGGCCATAAAAAGTGGATTTTGGTAAACTGTGGGCCGTCGCGCGATTATGCGACAGATTAAGATGCTAGGATGCAATGAAATGGGATATCAGGTAGTCAATTGAGAACACACAGGATATAGAGGAAACGAGGTACTTTTTATTCCCTCTAGCGATCATCTTTTCTACATTTTCTTCTTTCATCTAGTTTTTCTTGCGGTCCCGTGGAATCTCTGCCAAGATCTTTTTGTGTGCGGCTCGTTCCGAGCATTGATGCGACCGCTTCACGCCCGGGTGACTGCTGACGTAGCCATGCATCGTCCGCCACTGCATCCGTCGACTTGATCTCAGACTCGAGTTCGCACGCTTCTGGCGGGTCGCTCATCGCCTTCACCTCTCAAGCATCCCCCGATGATCGAGACTCATCGTCGTCCCCCTCTTCGTCGTCTTTGTCATAAAAGAACTTCATTTCTTCGGCCGACACTAGCTTTTCCACTCTTCCTTTTTTATCGGTCAGCTCAGATGTATTCGAGCCAACTTGGGTCGTAATCGTATATGGGCCTATGAACGGAAAAGCCAATTTTGCCGTGATGCCTTTCGTCACAGATGACGATACGTGTCTCCTCACGGTGACGTCGCCAACCTTGAAAGTTGTCGCTAGTCGATGGGCATCGAAAAATGCCGCTTAATGATCTTGCGACTCGCCGAACGGGGCCTTTACACGCTCGTGCAGAGCTGGCAGCTTGGCGAGGCGGTTTTGCCACGCTCCCACAGCCTCCTACTATGTAGCCTTTTGATCTTCTTTCCCTCTAAAAGATGCCAGCACTTTCGGCTGCCTGCCGAAATTCATCAGCACGGGCGAAGCCCTCGTAGATTCATACACTGCGGTGTTGAGGGAGAACGCTATCTCATTGAGGTACTCGTCCCATGCTCGATGATTATCTTGAGTAAACGTGGAAATTTCTTTGTTGACAGTGCGGTTTATTCGCTCCACTGGATTCACCTACGGGTGATATGGCGGTGAGTACGAGTAGTGAATTCCTTGCTCTGCCAAGTAATCGTTTATTGTCTTGTTTTTAAAGGACCCCGGATTTTAAATGGGATTCTGGTTCCCAGTGAAATGGGATGAAAACTTGATATAATGTAATTTATTATCTCAGGATCATAAGTCCCCATAGGCCCAAGTCCCAAAAATTCACCGTTTATAAGAAAATAATAATTTAATGCACCGATTTTGGTGAAGGTTAGAGAGACTGAGCGTGCAACTTCAGACCGTCGCCAGGCGCAACAGATTATCGTTGTTGTTTTCCTAACCTCTTATGAATATGTATTATTTTCCTCTGGCAGAAAGAGTATTCGTGTGCAATATCTTGGAGTGATCGAGCAGCCGCGAGGACTGATCGGGAAGTTGCGAAGAGTCGTCATGCAGTCGCGAAAAGTAATGGTGCAGGCGAGAGAAGTTTTCAGCAGCGACGTGGATGAGTGCAGTGCGCGAATTTAAGTAAAGCAGTGCGGATACTGGTGCGGTTATTGGTCAGCGTACATGCAGCCCGCGCATCGTCAGTAGCTTGCCATCAGTGATAATGCTAAGCTTTTACGCATTTACGATCTTAAACTGTAGGGTTCTCTCACTCGCTTTCGGATTTTTTTTCGCTTTTGCATGCCAAGAGCTTCTTCTTTCTTTCTGATATTAAAAAATAGGCACGCGTTTTCAAGAGCGGGATGTACGGGTTATTATACGCTTTTTCATCGTTCCAAAATTTTGATTTAAGCTAGGTTTGAATTTTTAATCATAAAATTATTGTCGGATAAAATAAAGAAACAAGAAGCTGTAACGGTCATATATGGGTTGGGGAGGTTTAAAATTTCGCGCTGCGACACCAGCGACATGTAGGGTGAGGAGTAGTTTTAGGAAAGGTAAATTAGTTTGTGTGTGTGTGTGCGGAGGAAAGTGCGAAGCTCAGAATCGCCAGGCGAGCAGAACGCTGCGAGAGGTCCAAGCGATCAGTGGGTCTCTCATAAACAGTCGACTCAGGAGCCACTGCAGAAACCCGAGAAGGGGGAAGCTGAATAAAAAGTGTATAACGTTATAGAAGCTCGAACGTGTTGTCATCAGCTCCTATTTAGTTTTTGTGACAAAACGCGGCGCTCTGAGGAGGCGACCAGGGAATCGTAGCCTCGAAAAGGATTTTATCCGCTTGTCCGACGAGACGTGGCTCCGATCTCGTCATATCCGGAAGGTTCAAACGCCGGCGCGAAACACCAATATTAACTCGCAGAACGCCGAGCATCGTTGGAGCGGTATATTGTGAGAAATAATTGAGTAATTTTATTGTCTGAGTCGACTGATCTATGAGAAGCGCGAAAACGACTTGATCGTCTATAAATTTAATAAAAGAGATATTGAGTGTAACGATAGCGCGTTGCGCAGATAAATTGTAGGTGTGCATGTGTGTTTTTTTTTGAATGGACAGTGTATATGTATATAATTAGAAGTAATCCGACGAACGACGTTGAGTCAATTGTGCCTCGCAAAATTTTGTATTCTACGACCCAATTTCAAATATTATTGTACTCTTAATACGCGTATTTTTTTTACCTATCCATCCATTTTTTACAAAGCTAGAGCGGAACTGTCACAAGGTCAAGACATAAAAAGCCGAACGCCACAGAAAAATTATAGGTTGCGCCGCGCGACTTATTCCACGAAGCTTCATGAGGTACTTCCCGCAGGCCTATCAGCGGAACTTTATGCGGAGCTTTCTGAGGATCCATCGGCAGAACTTCACGTGAAACTTTCTGCGGCTCTTTCCGCGGGCCAGCGGAAATTTCAGCGGTACTTTTTGTGGATCTGTTGGCAGAATTTTACGCAGAACTTTTCTCGGGCCTTTCGGAGGAACTTTCTGCAGCTCTTTCCGCAGGCTTATAAGCGGAACTTTCTGCGGCTCTTTCCGCAGGCCTATCAGCGGAACTTTCTGCGGCTCTTTCTGCGGTTCTTTCGGCGGAACTTTAAGCGGAGCTTTCTGCGGTGCTTTCTGAGGTACATTTCTTATTAAACTATATAAACCATTTGCTAGCAAAGAAAATTAAGGTGACCTCAGCGTTTGGTGACGCTTCGTGCTTATTCCAAGAAGCTTCTGCGGTACACTTTGTGAGCCTATCAGCGGAACTATATCTGCGGTGCTTTGAGCGGGACCTTTTGTGGTACTTTCTACGTGACCTTTTATGGGCCTATTGGTGAAACATTCTGAGGTTCTTTATGCGGCACATCCTGCGAATTACCTTTCCAGCGTCGTTAGCTAAGGAGATCAACAAATATTGTGATGGGTTGTAATGCACATCAAAAAATTCCTTTGGAAAAATCAAGAACGAACGTAGAATCGAAGAAGCAAATTCTATAATCACACGATTCGCTACGCTCGGGCGCTTATACACGCCGTGCCGTAAAGTATGACTTATGCTACTGGTATCCTAATGTACTATTACGATATCTTACGAAAAACAGCGTTGTAGACACATTCCGGTATTCTCTCAGTGTTGCATCTTCCCGTGGGTGTCATTAGCTTCAACCTAGATCCATCAATAATCGTTTTAAAAAATTTCTAATCATTTCTTTGACATTATCTATCCATCTGTCCTGTATTGCCAACAATTCCTTTTCTAATACAAATATTTCAAAACCATCTTGCAAAGCGTATCTACAGAAATACAATAACGTACATTTTGATTCTTTTTTTCTAAAACTATTATTGCAGTCTACATCATATTAAAGTTTTATATTTGAGTTCATCTTGTAAATATACATTACACTCTGCTTGTAAATGCTGAATTCTGCGTTTGAATGTCACGAGTCAGAGCACAAGGCCGTCTTTGAAGCTCTGAGCTTGGAAGTATTTTAGGAATACTAGAGTCTGTATGAGCGCGTAAATGAGTAAATTAGAGGGTGTGTATATGTGCGAATGCGAAAGTGAATTTGAGAGTCTGTGCAAACAAACGAACGAACGAACGAGTGCAGGTATGTTAGCCAGTGGTTCGTATGAGCTTGCGCGAATTAAGCATATGCAAGGGCCAGCCTCGAAGCTTAGGCTTTCCGGTTGCGTCTCTGCGTGTGAACGTCGCGAGCCAGAGCTTGTGGCCGGCCACGAAGCTCTGCTTATCTGGGTGTGTGTCGGAGAGTGCTTGTCGCGAGCCAGAGCACGGGGCCGGCCACGAAGCTCTGGCTTTCCGAGTGTGTGTCAAAGAGTGAATGTTGCGAGCCTGAGCACGGGGCCAGCCTCGAAGCTTAGGCTTTTCAGGTGTGTGTGTGTGTGTCTGCATGTATATATTTGGAGCCAGAGCACGGAGCCGGCCTCGAAGTTTTGGCTTTCCGTGTGTCTGCGTGTTAACATTCACTCGCTGCATACTCTTACGACATTCACACGCAGACACACACCCGGAAAGCCTGAGCTTCGTGGCCGACCCCGTGCTCTGGCTCGCGATATCCACACGCTGCATACTCCTAGAAAGGCAGAACTTCGTGGCCGGTTGCAAGCTCTGGCTCGCGACATTCACACTCAGACACACACAGACACACGCCCGGAAAGGCAGAGCTCCGAGGCCGGTCTCGTACTCTTGCTCGCAACATTCACTTTCAGACACACACCCAGAAAGCCAGAGCATTGAAGTTGGTCCCGTGCTCTGACTTGCGACGATCACACGCCGACATACAGTCAGAAGCTAGAGCTTCGGGGTCAGTCCCGAATTCGCAAAATTCTAGCAATCTCATTCCCACTGCTGATTTTTTGCTCGTAATCATACGTTTATACACTCCAACATTCCTACATTTTGACATGCTCTGATTTCTTTGTGTTAACCTTATAATAATGAAGCATTTCCTTCTCTTTTTGCAATTTATTCCTGTCTTATCATGGTTGATCTGATGTCAATAGTTCGGAAAAAGTTACGCAAACGAATGTGCTTTCTATGGTAACGTACTTTTCTTTTTTTTTTATTTTCAAAACTTCGAATAATTAATTGCGACAAACAAAAAGCAAGTAAATACGCCGATTTTGAAAAATTAAATTAATATATTAAAAATCTACTTCTAGAGAAGTGTAGATCTTAAAACGCAATCATTTTGCAAATGAAAACTATTCTAAAAGATAAGAATCTAAGAGCTTCAATAAGCAAAATGTTTATTTTGCTATAGAAATGGGTAAAACATTATCTTTCAAAGTAACTTGTCTCATAAAAAATCTCTGTTTTTAGAGTAGGAACTTCAGAGTGGATACAACAAGATTTAAATCGATTTATAAAGAAACGCTTCCTTGCTATTTTTTCTAGCTAGAAGTTATCTATACAAATTAAACAGTATGAAATGTTCATAATTCATTTTGTATAAATTGTTATAACAGATTATAACAGATTTCAATCATGATGTGTCTCTGAGCTTACGTTGCAAAACAGAACCAAAAATAGAAAAAACGATGTATTTTTGGCATAATATTTTATGCTGAAAAAGGAGAATGATGCATTTAAAACGTTAAACTACCAATAAATACAAATTTTGAATAAATAACGTAATAACAAATAATACTATACTTATCAGCTTGATGGTGGGGTTACTCATTCTAATGTAGTTTAACAATGTTGAGACCTTCTTATGATCAGCAAGCAATAGTCAATCTTTAGCCTACACTTAAGGGTTAACACATACTGTTATAAGAATATAAATTAAGTAATCTATTATCTCGAAAGAGTCAAAATTATTGTAACAATTTGTTAGTATCTTTGCTAAAAACTATATGAAAGCTATGTTGAAGTATGACATTACGTGAGGCTTGCGCTTTGTACTCCTTTATTTATAGCACAAATAGTATACTACGATATGTACGTACATTAACCGAGATTTAGCGATTGCATTTTTGCACGAGCGTGACTTAAAACGAGGTTTATGCCACGGCGTGTCATGAAGGTGCAGGATGCGTTGGAATATTGCAATCATTATATTAATTACGTTAAGAGAGGCTTGCCATAAAATATGCCGCCACTGTATTATGCGCTGTAGCAGCATTTTACTGCGCCTACTATATCGCACCTTGCGTCTTTCCTATAAGTTGCGAGCGACCGCCAGCCAAGACCCCGAGAACGTATTCTTGCACCAGGCGACCTTATGCGCTTGACTCTCGATTTGACTTACCTTCCTTAAATTTTTTACGAGGATTGTTGGTTCTCGATGATCTGAGCTGGGTTGGTCTACTGATTAGTCCTTAATCAATAATTTATGTATATTAAGCTGGATATGTACTTTCACGACACTTCTGCTTACCGATTTAGCAAATAATTATTCATTTCTCCATCTCCCATATACCGGTACCGCAGAAGCTTCTTGAAATAAGCACGAAGCGTCACCAACAGCTGAGGTCACCTTAATTCTCTTTGCTAGCAAATCGTTTGTATCGTTTAATTAGAAGTATACTACAGAAAGCTCCGCTTAAAGTTCCACTGATAGGCCCGCGGAAAGAGCCGCAAAAAGTTCCGCGTAAAGTTCTGCCACTAGATCCACGGAAAGTACCGCATAAAGTTCCGCTAATAGGCCTACAGAAATTGCCGTTATCGTCTCGAATGCTGATTGCTGTTTATCGCCCCAAACGAACGGCTGATCTTTCTTTGTCAGTTGAGTCAAAGGCTCGGCCAACGTTGCGTAATTTTCCGGAAATTGTCTATACCACTTTTCAGCTGCGGTGGCAGGCTGTTTGCGTTTCGTCGTTGAGACGTACGCAAGCGATGCTAGTAGAGTTTGCTCCAGTGGTAGTGGCGCGCGGTACTCTTGCCCGCTTGCCAGTACGGTTTCGGCTTCTTCGGCAACTGTCCCAGTCGTGGAAGTTCATACAAAGGGTCAACCTTTGCAGTTCTGGCCTCAAATTTTTATGTAAGAGGTCTAATTGTTTTTTCAAGCTTGGTTGTGGCTTTATTTCCTTTATCATGCTTCCCAGGCATGTCACAAAACGGGCTCGTGTGCGCTCACTTGCGTAGTTCACTTGGCCCAGTGGTGCTCAATTAGAAGTTGAATTAGAAAATTAATTTTTTTAAATATTATGCAGTGTTACCCAGTGTGAATACTCTAGAATTTTTAGTTTTGTATATCAAAATATTGATAAAAAGTGTTTAGAGTCAATGTCATTTTGGATCTCTGTGTTAACACTTGTGTCTTTATTCTCGTGTACACTTCCTTCATTGCTCTGTTCGAAGCTCGCTTTCTGTTCAGATACTTTTTCGTATTTTTCGTTGTCGAAATTCTATAACAACCAAACTTTATTTTCTTTTCATATCAATTATAAAATATATAATCAATTTCACATAAACAAACCGTATTAAAATTATTTTGATGATCCATATGTCCTAGCTTCAACAGATTGTACATCAGACGTAGTAGGCGAAACATTATCAAATGTTAGTTTCCGAACTGAAAAGTATAAATTTAATTAATTTAATAAGACAAAATAGGTATAATGAATGAATAAGTAGAATTATGCGTACTAGAGAAACGTTCACTTTTAGGAGTACCCATTGTCGGACAATCCATCTTTTTGATCGACGCTTTAATCGGTGATATTTCCTGCAAATATTAATATTATATTTTGACCGTTCGTGCACATAAGCGTTGCAGCCACATGAGTAGGAAACTGTTTATATTTCATAGGGTCCCGAGCCGCGCTGAATCCGAATCCGAGGTCAGGTTTTGAAAATTCAAGATTCGGATTCAGTGCGGCTCGGGACCCTTTAGAGCATAACCAGTTTCCTACTCATGTGGCTGCAACGCGTATGTGCACGAACGGAATAGACGGTAAATAAGTCTGCGTTATTTTCAAAGTTTATGGAGTTTTTACTCAAGAACTAAGAGAGATATCGAAAAAACACCAAGAACAGTTTCTATTTGTATTTTCACGTAGAATACGAAAAAAATTTTTGTTTTTCAAAATCTCGATTTTTTGACATTCCCGTCCGCCATATTGGATCCGCCATCTTAATTTTTCAAAATCTGACCTCGGATTCGGATTCAGCGCGGCTCGGGACCCTATAAAATATAAACAGTTTCCCCGCACCATAGCTGTAACGCTTATGTGCACGAAAGGGTTAAAGTTAACCCGTAACCTTGTAAGCTTATCCTCATTCTCTGTAACCTTGGAGGGCACTTGTTCATTCGTTTTTTGAATATTGAGATCAGTGGATTATGGTCTGTTTCAACTATAAACTGTTGTCCAAATAGATATTGATTAAATTTAGTGTAACCAAATACTACTGCCAAGCATTCTTTTTCAATTTGACTATACATTTTTGCAGTTTGTGTCAATGCTCTCGACCCATAAGCCACTGGTCTCTGATCCTGAAGTAATACACATCCTAGTCCCTCACTTGACGCATCCACGCTTATCGTGATTGGTTTATTTACATCGAAATACGCCAAAACCGGTGGGCTACATAACGCCTCTTTTAGCTGTATAAACACCTTTTGTTGGGCTGATCCCCATACAAACGGTACATCTTTTTTTGTTAAATTTCTTAGACTACTTGTCACCTCAGCGCAATTTGGTATGTATTTTGACACATAATTTATTGTCCCTAAGAACGTTAACAGTTCTTTTTTATTTTTAGGTATACTCATTTTTCAATTGACTCGACTTTCTCTTTATCAGGCTCTATGCTATTTTCTGACAACGTGTTACCTAAATATCTAACTTCTGTGACATTAAAAACACTTTCACTCGCGTTAAACTTTATGCCGTATTCTCTTGCTTTTTTAAACACTTTTTCCATTATTTTCATCAATTCCTCAGTGGTTTCTGCCCAAATTAGTAAATCATCCGCGTATATTCCGACAATTTCTATATTTTCAAATATTTGACTGAATACCCTGTAGAATACTTCTGGACTCGAACATATGCCATATGGCAACCTATTGTAATAATATCGTCCAAAGGGCGTGTTAAACGTTGTCAGTTTTCGACAATCTTCGGTCAACTCAATTTGCCAAAAGGTTTTATTAGCATCTAGTTTTGTGAAAAATTTAGCTTTCCTTATTTTCGCTGCTACCTCTTCCCCTGTTGGTAACTGTACATGTTCTCTTTTAATCAACTGATTTAGGTACTGTGGATCCAGGCAGAGTCTGAGCGACCCATCTGCTTTTGTAACAAGCACTAACGAGTTTACAAACTCCATCGGTTCGGTGACTTTGGATATGATTCCCACTTCTTCCATTTTTTTCAATTCTGCTTTTAATTTATTGATTTGTTGTTTAAAAGGCACGTGTCTGCATGGTTCCACTTTACCTACACACCCTTCTCTGAGCTCTATTTTATACTGATAATCTTTTATTTTACCGTAACCTTGAAATAAGTCTTTATTTTTCATTATGATTTCATTTTTACTCTTTTTATATATAGCTGTCATATCACAAATTTCTATGTATTTTTTCCTTTCACCTACATCTTCTTCTTTTACTCTTTTAATCAATTTAAAATCACAAGAGGTTATTAATCCTAAAATTGGCATACCTTTACCATCAAATACTTGAAATTCTATGTTTTTCTCCACGTTACCTATTTTACAGTTCAATGTTACCTTTCCTACTGTATGTATTTTTTCTCCCGAGTAGCTTCTCAGTATTACATTAGATTTAGTAAATTCTTTTATTCCTAGATTTTTACATATCTCTAGTGGAATTATATCACATTGAGCACCGGTATCAATTTTAAACCCTACTTTTTTATTTTTATATTCAGACATTATTACATGCTGTATCCACTCTTTTCTCGCATCTATTGAATCTACACTAATCCAATCTACAAATAGTTCGTCGTACATATAATCATCATGCTCATCTGTGTTTACATTGATTACCTTTACAGAGGATTTCTGCACTTTTTCGCGAAATGTCCCTTCTTACCGCATTTTTTACATTCCTTGTCAAACGCCGGGCAGTTCCTGTAGCTGTGGCTGTATCCACACCGTTGACATTACCGTTCCTCCTTCTTTGTTGCTGAGTGCTCTGACGGCGCCTTCTTCTTTTGCTGTCCTTTGTTTGCCGCACCTGGTCCGTTCAACGCGCAAGCTCCACTGCTCGTTCCTTGGTTCTGAGAATTGAAGCGCCTCGCGTTTTGTATGATCGCCGATACTTCCACTGTCGTATCGAACTTCTTGACCTGCATTTCTGCTAATTCCGCCGCTTTACAAATTTGTATTGTTTTTTGTAATGTCAAGTTACTCTCTTGTAACAGTCTGTCTTTTAATCTTTTATCGATGATGCCAGCAACTATTCGATCTCTTATCAAGCGGTCTTTTAGTGAATCAAAATTACAATCGGTGCTCAGCTTTTTCAGCTCTGTAATATATGCATCGATTGTTTCGCCGGGATGTTGATTTCTTGTGAAAAACAGATGTGAGTTTACACTTTCATTCTTGACTGGAACGAAATATTCTTCGAATTTTCCTAGCACAGCTGTATAATTTTTTTTCTGGTCTGCTTCAGCGAATGTGAGTGTATTCTATACACGTCTATACACGCCTCACCTATGCTGTGCAACAGTACTGCTACTTGTACCTCTCCCACCATCGTGTTTACTCCTGATGCTACACGATATATTCCAAATCGTTGTTTCCACTTCGTGAATCCTTTGGCGGATAAGTTTGTCAGTTTTCTAGAGGTTTCAATCCCGTGATCGACATCGTGTTTGTGCCTGCCGTCATGACGGTCGTCGTCGTTTGCATGTCTCCGCTCGTGGTCACCATCTTTCTATTTTCTTTACTACCTGTACACTCTTCTTCTCTTTCTCGTCACTAATTTTTATTCCGCAGCGCCATGTAACAAGTGCTATGTTATTAATGATAAACGACACTTGTATGAGTAAGAAGCCGTTTATTAGATACACGTTAGGTTATACATGTGTACAGGTCGAGATGCTCGGCATCACTGCCCGAGTCCCCGCTCATTGCCGACAGTGGCGTCCCTGTCGCTCGTTAGCCTTAGGCTCAGTTTACAACTATAACAAGTAGTACGTTAAAATACTTTACATAACTAAGAAAATAAACAGCTGATAACGTCCCAGTACCCACTCACAAAAATCTCATATTTTCACAATATCCGCTAGTGACACTGTGAACTAGCAATTATGGAAAATTTTTTTGTCTGTATGTGTTATAGCCAACCAATTAACTTTTCATGTGTGTAGACAAATGTTAACCGATTACACAACTTGTTTTATATAAATTCCAGAGGAAACTATCACATTATTACTGACACCTCGTAAAAAGAATCAACGTCTACAAAGTAGCCACATTATCTAAGACAGCGTCAATAAATCTAGACATTAATAATTAATATCAGGAACTTTCTCTCTCTGGGCTAAGAGGGCTAGAAAGGTACATACTACAATATTAGCATTTAACACAGGTTAATATATCTATGTAGTTCAAAACACAATGCAAAACGACACACAAGATTTTGTTATTTATATGTATAAGATACCCTGGCGAGACAAATCACGTGATTTATCACGCGATTATTTGGCGTGATATCTCACGTGAGAAGACACGTTAAAAATCACGTCAGAAATCACTCATAAAATTGAATTATTCCTTTTAATTAAAATAAATTATTTTATTTTTACTAAACAATTATGTAAAATAGATTTGTTAATAATCCAAATAAATTGACCGCAAAAAAATTAAAAAAAAAGTTGCCCTAACCGAGGATCGAACCCCGGTCCTCAACTTCCCAATCCGTTATCTTACTGCCTGAGCTTTTTGTGCTGTTGTAAGTATTGAAATTCTATACTGTTTTTACCTAAAAATATGTTTGATTTATGATTTTGTACAATTTATACGTATACTTCAAGATAAAAATTGAAAAGATTTAAAATATTTTCGAAGTTAAGATTGATATTTATAATCTAAATTTGATATTACCATTATATTATTTATCATAGAAGAATTATTCTAATTTATAAAGATGAAAAGACAAAATAAACTTATATTTAATTATAAAATTAGATTTTTTCATTTTATTAATGAAATTATTTTCCTTATTTTATCAATTAGCAGCAGATAGTCTATACACGTAAACGATAGATTACTGAGATTCATACATGATCATGATCTTCGAGTCATCATTAGGACAAATAAAAATAGCTCAGGCAGTAAGATAATGGTTTGTCATGTTAAGGACCGGGGTTCAATCCTCGGTTAGGGCGTTTTTTTTTAATTTTTTTATTTTGGTCAATTTTTTGGATTATCAACAAATCTATTTTTCATAATTGTTTAGTAAAAACAAAATAATTTTATTTTAATTAAAACAAATTCTATTTTATGAGTAATTTCTGACGTGATTTTTAACGTGATTTTTAACGTGATTTCTCACGTGAGAAATCACGCCAAATAGTCACGTGAGAAATAACGTGATAAGTCATGTGATAAATCACGTGATTTTTCCCGCCAGGGTATACTATAACCAATGCACTCTTCTGTGCTTTTCTTTCTTTCTCTCTGCCTGATATTTCTCATGCTCGCGCTGGTAAAAATTTTATAAATGTATTATATTATATTATTACCGCACGCCTATATTTTATCAAACGAAAATATGTGATCAGTTCACATGGCGGATTTGTACAGCACAGAACAACTGATTATTCCGTTAACTTTTATGATGTGATATACTTGCAAATGACTGTCGTTATTAAGATATAAAAATCATCTTAGTATTCGACTTTTAAATGCTGCACAGTCCGACAAAATATTTTATTTTCGTCAACGAAAGTAAGTAGTTTGGTGAAACAGCGATATTGTTGCCTCAAACCTTAAAGATGCCGGATCCGCATAACCAAGTACAAAGAAGTCGTTGCGATGTTGCCGTATGGTTCATGGTTTATTTTCCGTTCCACCTCTATTCGTTCAAATTCTGTGTTTCGTGTCAGAGAGCCCGATTTGAAAAAAAATCTATAATTTGCAAAATTCAATGAAATATTAATTGCTTTAGATTCTAGTTCAATTAATACATATAGAAAATAATTTTTTTTCACTTTGTTTTTGTTTATGCAACACTTTTTTATACTTACATTAAGACTTACTGTAGTACCAAGCTCCACCACTAGGTGTCACAAATGGTCTATTATACTTCTCTCCTAAGCTGAGTTCAGCAACTATAGACATGTATATGCCTTCATCTGCCACAGTCAACAGTGCAAATGCCGAATTTACAGTTTACAGCTTCCCGAATAAATAGATTGTGACGAGACACGGGTCTCGTCAACATAAATACGTGTGAAGTCGGCCGCATTAGACACGGCAGGCACAGCGATCGCGCGCACAACAACCGAAAGGCGAGTCCGCACGACGCGAAGCGTGCGCGCTCGCGCAACATTTGCAAGGCGGGTTCGCACGAGCACGGGGCGCAGCAATTAACGAACGACTCCGCGGCGACGCGCCAGACGGCACGAGCGGTGCAAGCGGCATACCGTAGTCACACCTGTACACAGCTGAGCCGCGCGCCTTTATAAGGCGGACCGCGCAGCACAACGGGAAGTTCTACTCGAGCCTCACTCCAGGTAGTATCGTGAGCACACGTTACTACAGGGATAGCGAGAGTTAGACCTTCATCCACGAAATCGCCTCGTGAGCCCACGTGACGATCCAGTGGACGACCCGAAACCCGAAACTCCTAGTTGCCGTCGTGAGCACACGAGACAACCCGGAACACCCGAACGACATCGAGCCTCTGCTACGTGAGCACACGTAGTTGATACCCGGCGTCACCGTAGACCTTAACCGATATCCCAATACAGTACTGACTCCTTCTGCCACTGTGAGCACACAGGGTTGAGGAGGCAGCGACAATTTCACCGACGGTTCATCATGTCGTGCGCTCACGTCCAGGTTAACCCGAGGTTCATCCCTAACCTATAAATCTGACTTCTACGCCGAAATCTCAAGACTCCCTTTGCTACTGTGAGCACACAGGGCAAAGAGAAGAACGAGATGAGCGACGACGATTTGTAGAGCCGTGCGCTCACGACTCTATAAATCCAAGGGATAACCTCAAAATATAGTGACGTTATTTCAATCGCGTTGTGAGCACACAGGGCGGTCGGAATTGCTGTCATCCAACACATTCGGATCGGTGTAGTCGTGCGCACACGACTCCACCGTCCCGAATGAATTCCTAACCTCCAAATCCCTACGCGACCTGTAAAACCCGTACCGTACCGATAACACAACCGCGACCGCCAACCGCAACCGCAGACATCTTGTTAATGCGAAATTCCGCCAGTATACTCGTAAATTGTTAACCGCGATAGTTTAAATAATTATTAATTGTAAAGGGCAAAGTATTTTTAACACGAAGCAAATTGATTTCTGTTTGAGCCGGGCTTTAACAACTGAGTCCTCGCTTTGTTAAATATTAAGTTTGAAATATATTGTTAATGTTAAACAACACAACAACAGATTTAATCATTTGCATCTTTCCCTAATCCTATCCTGGATCCGACTGTTTAGCTAACCGAGCAGGGAAAGCACTATCGTTACAAGATAAATAAATGCGGAAAGGTGTATTTCAAAAACCATTTACTGCGTACGAAAGACTTGTATAATGAATAAACAGTCTTCGTATACTTTGTATATAACCGTATAACCCGTGGGTATGATAAAGCGGCCACATAACCGTAAAAGTTAAAGTTACCGTAACTGTTATAAAAGCTAAAAAGAATTGTGCTAAAATGTCAGATGGAAATCAGGTATAGTATAATAAATTTGTAAAAATATCTACCATTTTGCATTCTTGTAAAACCATAGAATCATATTAATTGAAAAATGCTTTTTTCAATCGTAGGCAAATGATGGTGCAAATATTGGAAATGGTAGTCGAAGCGAATCATTTCAAGACTCTAATTTTGACAGAATTTCTCCTATAACAATGACAACACATGATTCAAGTTTATGTTCTGAATATGAAAACATTTTCGATGTCAGTGGAGATCATACAGGAAACACGACAGCTAGTTTCAGGTGATTATTGGAATGTGATAGTCAATCAAGTGGGAATGAAAATAATTCTACTGGTAAATTATAAATTATATACTTTTATAATTACAAATATATTTTAATTTTTATAACTCGTATAATTGCAACTATTTTCCTTTAAAAAATCGCTGGTTCAAATTTATATTGATTTCCAGTATATCATCAATTTTATTAAATAGACATTTTGTAACATACACTTTAATAATATCACTAACATATCTTGTATTTGATTGCACCCATTTACTCTGTTCATCTGTTGTCCATAATTAGTTAAAATCTTCGGTTTTAGCTTCATTACAGGCTCATATATCAATTTATTTAATTTAATACAGCTCTGCACAAGTTTACTCAATATAAACCCATTAAAAAATTACTTAAAAATTGCAAATTTTGCTTGGCATCGGTAATTTTGGTCAAAATTTCAAATCAGCTAATTAAAATGATAACACAATGAATTATATTTTAATTTATGTATCAGCTCTTGGCATTTTAATAAATAGTAAATATCAATAACTTTTGAGTTACAGTTCAGAAGTTATTAAAAAAATTCAAAAGAATTTTAAGCATTTAGTCGTGGTTTCCAATCATAGAAGATAAGAATTTTCTAATGTCTTCTGAACTGTAAATCAAAAGTTATTAATACGTAATATTTTTGGAAATGCCAAGAGCTGATACACAAGTTAAAATGCCATTCATCGTGTTATCATTTTAATTGGCTGATTTGAAATTTTGACCAAAATAACCGATGCCAAGCAAAACTTGCAATTTTTAACTAATGTACTCGACAAGTCTTAGTAAATATTCTAATGAATTTATATTGAGTAAACTTTTTTTAAACAAGACATTTTGCATTATTATAAATAATGACTATTAATTTGTTTAATTAGATAGCATGATATGATGAAATAAAAGTTAATGACTTGGTTTGGTTAAGTGGAAAGAAGTATAGGTAGTGTCATGTACGCGTATCATATAATCTTTGTAGAGATTGTAGAGTAGGGCTGTTTTGAATGAAGCATATTAGAATATTAATGAAATAGAACTATTAGCAAATATAATTATTCGCAAAAAAATATGAATAAATGTAGTGATATCATTGTAAGCAAATCAATTTATATATGCTTATCCTAACCTCCTAACCTCAAATTGCCTCCCTCTCTCCGCCAGAATTTTACTGTTGGAAATAATTGGTTGAAGACGATAAGATGTATTATCGACTTGAATAGTGAATCTTAATGCCATTTTTTGCATTAGGGTTTGATAAAATGCGATATAAGTCGATATAGGCCGATATAGGTCGATATATGCGAACTCTCTTACGGGTCACATTGAGATGGTCAGGCACTTCTTGTCCACACGTCCCCTCTTTCACGTGATAGCTGTGACGGAAACCTGGCTTAACGAGAAGGTAACGTCTATCCCTTCACTGGAAAACAATACGCTTTACAGACGTGACAAAAACAGGAACGGGGGAGGTGTGGCCCTCTACATCCACCACTCACTGACTACAAACGTATTATCATTCTCTGATGGTGCTTGGTCGGGCAAGCCAGGCAAACCGGAATACCTTTTCTGTGAGGTCTCCGCAAAGGGAGTTTCACCCATCTTTGTGGGAGTCGTGTATCGTCCACCACATGCCTCTTTTATTCAGAATAATAACTACATTGAACAGCTGACTACTCTTATACACAACTATTCCACAAAGGTCATTATGGGTGATTTCAACGCTGACCAACTCTCCACATTCGAAGATGCCAAGTTCATCAAGGCCTATATTGAGGAAAACTCCTTATTGTCGGCCCCTTATGGCGCCACGCACCATAAACAGGACTCCGACACCTGGCTTGACCTCTATTTAATTGATGAGCAGGATCGCCTGCTATCACACTACAAGACTGATACTCCTTTCATCAACGGACATGACCTAATCACTGCCACACTCGACGTACAGATCCCACGCTACGTACCTAAAACATACTCTTACAGAAACTACAAGGGAATCTGTGCCGAGAAGCTAAGGGACTTCCTTGGCACATGTGACTGGTCATCTCTCGCTACGTCATCACTCGACGAATGCATTGCCCTTCTGAACGCTAACTTCACGAACGCCATAAATCATTTCGCCCCATCACGGACTGTTACTCCAAGACGTAAACGTCACCCGTGGTCTACCACGGCTCTTCGTGACCTCTTGACTGAACGGGACAGACTTTACAGAAGGTTTCGCAGAACTCGTCTACCTTGTGATCGATATTTTTATAGAGTAGCAAGGGACGACGCTCACAGACAGGTTGAGGAAGCTAGGCTGAATTATTATTATTCACACCTGTCAACCCTAACTGATGTCACTGAGATCTGGAGAGAGCTTGAGAACCTTGGAATCACCACCTCTAAAGCACCATCACCTTCTCGCTTCTCTACAGACGACCTCAACAAACACTTTAGTTCCATCTCCAATGATCCACTACCTCCTGCAGTTGAGGTTTTTCTGCGTACCCTCGAGAGTCTAGACTTCCCTGAGCATTTCAACTTCAAGGTTATTACAGAATCGGACGTTTTGGCTGCTGTGTCGCACTTCCACACCCAGGCCAGAGGCAACGATGGCATCTCACAGGTTGTAATTTCAAAGTCTCTGCCCGTACTCGCTCCTTTACTATGTCGGATTTTCAACCTGTTCTTGAGCGAGTCACACTTCCCCTCTGCCTGGAAGATGTCGCTGGTGCGAGCACTGAACAAGGTCAGTTCACCAACAGCTCTGACTGACTACCGTCCGATTTCTCTCCTCTATTTTTTATCAAAAGCGCTGGAGTGGCTAGTGCACAGGCAAGTCTCGGAATATCTTGAATCAAGACTACTCATTGACAACCTACAAACAGATTTCCACACCGGTCACAGCACACAATCTGGCTTAATTAAGCTGACTGGTGATGTCAGGCTTGGCATAAACTAAAAGAAAGTCACGCTTCTGCTTCTATTTGATTTTAGCAAGGCGTTTGATACGGTGTGTCACGTCAGGCTCCTGAGTAAGCTATCATCTTTCGGCTTCTCTAAGCAGGTCATCCGCTGGCTTGCATCTTACCTTACGGGAAGAAAGCAGGCCGTTATTGGTGACAACGACGAGCTCTCCAGCGACAGCTGCTGTTCGCGTTGTACATCAATGACATTGGTTTTTGCCTGGATTCAGATGTGTCCCATCTAATCTATGCAGATGACTTGCAAATATACAGCCAATGCCACCTTGAGGAGCTCTATTCTTGTTCTGACAAGATGAGAGCTAATGCCGAAAGGATAATGGGCTGGGCTGCACAAAATCACCTTAAACTTAATGTCCTCAAAACTAAAGCAATCGTCCTGGACTCACCTTACTATATTAATGCTTTACCAACTCTTGCTAACACCTACATCAACATAGGGGGAGCCCGGGTCGACTATGAATCATCCGTGCGCAATCTGGGGTTGGTGCTTGACTCCAAACTAACGTGGAAAGAGCATGTTGCACAACTATGTAAACGTGCTCACTCATTAATGTATAGGCTTTACTTTTTCAGGAAAAGTACCAATCTCAGGTTGCGTAAACACCTCGTGCAAGCACTCCTATTTCCAATCATCGACTACGGCTCATTGGTATACTGTGACCTGACCCAAAAACTTGACACAAAACTCCAGAGACTTGTAAACACGGGAATTCGATACATCTATGGTGTAAGGAGGGACGAGCACATCTCCCCTTACAGACGTGAACTGCAATGGCTTACAACTGCCGGACGTAGAAAGTACTTTGCAGCCTGTCTGGCTTGATTAGGCTGACTGATGATGTCAGGCTTGGGATGGACAGGAAGAAAGTCACTCTGCTACTTCTATTTGACTTCAGCAAGGCGTTTGATACAGTGTGTCACGTCAGGCTGCTCGGAAAGCTATCCTCTTTCGGCTTCTCCAAGCAGGTCATCCGCTGGCTTGCATCTTACCTTACGGGAAGAGAACAGGCCGTCATTGGTGACAACAACGAACTCTCAACATTCCTATCACTAAACACCGGTGTCCCACAGGGGTCAGTTTTGAGCCCCTTGTTGTTCGCGTTGTACATCAATGACATTGGCTTCTGCCTTGACTCTGATGTATCCCATCTAATCTACGCGGATGACTTGCAAATCTACTGCCAATGCCCCCTTGAGGAGCTCTATTCCTGTTCTGTCAGGATGAGTGCTAACGCCGAGAGGATAATGGGCTGGGCAGCACTAAATAGGCTTAGGCTGAATGTCAGTAAGACTAAGGCAATCGTCCTGGGTTCCCCCTACTATATCAATGCTCTTCCCTCTATTGCCAACACCTATATAAATATAGGGGGAGCCCAGGTCGACTACGAATCATCTGTACGCAATCTGGGGTTGGTACTCGATTCCAAACTATCATGGAAAGAGCACGTCACACAAATTTGCAAACGTGCTCACTCTTTAATGTATCGTCTCTACTTTTTTCGGAAGAGCACTAACTTCAGATTGCGCCAACACTTAGTGCAAACACTCCTGTTTCCCATCATCGACTACTGTTCACTGGCTTACTGTGACCTGACACAAGAACTCGACCTGAAGCTTCAGAGGCTTGTCAACGCGGGGATCCGTTATATCTACGGTGTAAGGAGGGACGAGCACATCTCCCCTTATAGGCGTGAGTTGCAATGGCTTACCACCGCCGGACGTAGGAAATACTTTATGGCATGTTTTCTTAGAAAAATCTTTAACACCTCAGTACCCTCTTACTTATTAGCCTATTTTGATTTCCACGTCGCGCTCAGGCCTGTGAGGGGTGAGGTGACCCCCCTGGACATCCCGCCCTTCAAGACGGAGACCCTGAAGAACTCATTTTTCATCAGCGCTTCCTACCTCTGGAACAGCCTTCCATCTCACCTACGTAACACCCTGTCCATATCACACTTTAAACAGGCGGCTAAAGATCACTTCCTCAATTTGGAAAATACACAAACATGACGCAAACATTTCATCTCATGAACACACTTTCACCTCATCTCACTTAATTCCATTACTCACTTTCACACTTACACCCTTACACAACAATTATTATCTTTATTTCATCAAACTACTATAATGTATATGTACAACATAATGTACAGAAATAAAACCAATCTAAATCTCTCTCTCTCTCTCTCTCTCTCTCTCTCTCTCTCTCTCTCTCTCTCGCACCTTTACAGTAGCTTACACACGCAGCATAATAAAGATCACCCATAGCAACTCGTTAGAATTACGGCAAAAATAGTACAGGGGACGCAAAACTTAATATAGTAATTCAACATGAAAATTGTTGCAATCTTCGAACGTAGAAACGGATAGAAAGGATCGCCATCGAAGTACGTAGTCATAACAGAAGCATCACGTTAGCCGATTTCACTGGAAAAGTATCATTTATTACAAAACATGCTAAGTAATAATTGAATAACAATCAAATTGATATCCTTACCTTACAAATAATACTTGATTTGTTTAAACTCCTTGTAGACGAGAATCTCGTTCGACGTTAACTCACTCAGCCGTTTACCTTCATACTTCATTTTTACTTTGACTTGGTCGAACTTTGCCCGGTAATTATTGTAAGCATCAAGTACTTGATGGACTGAAAAACAGTTCAAAAAATGCATAAACAAAATTACGATGGAGATTCGCGTGTACAAGAAAGAACGCGAAAAAATGTTGGAAAACCGAATTCAGAGTTACACACGGGCGGTAATAAGTTTATTATTTAACTACTTATAGTGCTAAAGAAATTATAAGCATTATATGAATAAAATAACCAAACTAACCCTAATACCGCCTTTGAAAAACTTCAAATTCGGTTTCCCCTCGTTTTTTCATGATTTTCTTGTAGTTTACGTACATTTTCGGGTGCTTCGTGTACTTCGCGTGAGTTTTCGCGTACATTAAAAAAGGACTTTAGACACACTGTAAATGAAAAGAGTGTCGCTGCGGCAAATTTCCCGGAAAAGTTTTCGCGAAAGATTATGTCGCAAATTAAGATTAAAAAAATCAATTCAACTTACAGTTAATTGTTCTGTCCACCGTATCCGTCAAAGCCTCAGCTGTTTGCACAAATATGTACATCTTGTTTCCAGTGTTTATGTGTCTAGCTGCCTGCTCATCAGTGATATTTTTATTAATAGCCCAAACAAGCAAGATTAATGGTATTTCCTCAGCCTGCTCTATTTTCAAATCGACGACTTGTTTACTTCGATGTTGCGTTGAAAGTGACGCTTCTTTTGGTTCATCTAGAAGTTTGATGTGTGACTACATTTACTTTTAACGTCCGGCATGCTAGAACTTTATTGTCGAATGTTTTGATCTATATTTAATTGAAATAACAAACGCGCAACTATGCAACTATACCTGCACTTTCACAGATACTATCCTCTTCCAACAGGACGATTCCAAGATCATCGAGTTTCATGTTTTTGCATATTCTTCCCATACCGCTGGTCTGCAGCATGATTTCACCAGCAGTTTGATTTCTCTTGTTCAGGCCCCCAGAACCATGCCATAAGTCTGCAGACGAGATCCACTGTAAGAATGAATGTCGACCAGTCAGTCCCGTATCATAAGCTGTCGAAGACTGAGGACCAAGCTCGAGCGAGTCAGCTCGAGGATCGAGAAATCGCGGATCCTGTATTTACGGTAGAGCTTGCAACTGTTTAGTCGAAATTCCTTCTCCTTTCTCAACTGATCGTCGTAATTTTTTTGGTGCTCTGCCTGAGTGAAGATTGGGTATGTAAAGACCGTACTAGATAGTAAGATGGGCTGCGCGAGTCTTACAAATAATTATTTATTTGCGAGAACTAGCCTTCACCTCGAGAGCCTGTTCTGTTACTAAAGTTACACGCGGACTGTGGAATTGAGGATGTCCCGCGCTGCTAGTCTGTGCGGACGCGTATTTGCGTACGGACGGTATTCTGTCCTAGACTGTGTTTGGCGGACGTGTGAGTGTCCGCTGTACTTACGGTCGTTGCAGGCAAGTCGCTTGTGACACTTCGGTGTTCTGCGGACTCTACGTTATGTCCACTTAACTCGTTTCGTGTTTGGATGCTGATGGTTAGTCCACAAGTAAAGTATTCTTACCTGCACGTCGTGACTGCGAAGCTGATTCGAATTTATTTGTTTTGATTGAGGTTTAGTTATTATTATCGATTTAGTACACAAGTGTTTTATTTATATTGATTGTTATGTTTTTATAGGCCCAGAGCACTTCACAGACGTTCAGTTTACAGAGTTGACGGAGTTTCGCTATATTTAGCTTAGGATGTTGTCGTTTTACAGTTGTATTTAGTAAGTTTAGTCTTATTTATTTATTAATTGTAAAGTACCTATGATTTATCTTAACAACTTACTATTATTATAATCCTGCGCACTCTAGATGGTTCTCATCACCCTTCGTGGCAGATGCTGACTGTATTATCTACACGCGTTCACGTGGCAATTTAAAATAGGGATGGTCAGCTGCTCTTGCTAACGCCGGAGATTCCACTCGACGGACCTTAGCTTGTGCTTCTCTCTGTAGCAATGATCTGTATTCAAAGGGCTCTCCGGTGTATGCTATGCCAAGGGACGGACTTAGCACGCTCCAAACACTAACACTAGCAAACACCACCGCTTCACCTTAGAATCAGTTATAGCCGCCAGTGAGTAAGTCACTACGCAAAAAGGCACTGCGTGGATCGGCTCCGGGGTTTTTAAAGTCTCGGTACCATTCACCACAAAGAATCGACGCGCACGATGAGTGCTGACACAGAGGTCAGAGCACTCGCTCCGATTTTCGACGTTCAGTTGTGTAATGTCGCAGTCGGATGCACCTGCGATCCGTATGCACTCTCTACGTGCTCACACGGTTGCTGGTTCGCATCAGTCGCATTATCTCCTTCTCGTCGTCCTTTGCCGTGGAGTGACATAACTGTCAACCTTCGAGACGCTCGCTTTGCTGGCTCCAGCCTTTTTTTGAGTTTTTAGTGGCATCTCGTCAGCTCGCAAATGCGTGCCCTCAGATCTTAGCGGCTCGAAGTCTATAGCGCCGGATTCTGCGCTGCTGGAATTGCGGTGGTTGAGTTGGTGCAGCGAATAAGCTCGTTGGTCCTCAATGTCAGTTTGATTGGGCGCTTGGATAAGCCCCTACGGATCTGCGTACAGTTATATTTTAGTATTAAATATGGATGATGGAAACTTTGTATGTTAAATAAACAAAAAAGTTTAGTGCCTTTTACGCAGATCATCGACGAGCCTCTTAACGACAAGTTCAGCCCAGTGATTGCTCTAGTAGCTCACGCTTTCCCTCCGATCATTACTCGCATAAGTAAGACGAGTAGGCGACGCTTCGGACTTTTTTCTCAAAGCCCTTCTGAGGGCGTTGCACTGCTCGCAAGCCTCGTCTTACTTGACCATTGCTTTGCACTCTCACATTAGCTTTTTCGGTTGCTACTGCTACTGATGATCGTCGATGCTCGTTACCGGCGACAATTAGCCTAGCAGCGACATCAGCAATTCCTTGTCCGTCTGCGTCAACAGTGTGCGACTCTTTATACTGCTGCTGCTCCTATAAGCTGCAGGGATTGGGGCGAATTAGGAGCGTTTACACAATTGATTATTTAGATTATTTTTTCGCACTGCCTCGCTTGAAGAAACTCGAGCGTAGGTAAGAAATGTATACCCATATCCTAATCTCGAAAATTTTCCTGCAACGTCCAAGCGATTAAAAGAAAGATGCAATTACTGGAGGAGGACTTGGCTCCTCATTCTAGGAGATCCTGTAGACGGCGTGTTTGGGCATAGGCTCTGCGATTGCTGCAGCAACTTGTGCTCCGATGTGACACCTGTTAGACTTGTCCGTGGTGAAGAGGGCAAGATTGTTTCGGTCAGGCCTCAGCACGATGATGTAGAGCTTCGGTATGAAGAGTAAGACGAGTGTGAGGCATATGTACATCGAGGGAGCAACGCATGCGACTACTAATAAATCACCTTGGTCTCGCTGCCAAAGTATATGGACACGAAAGGGATCCAGATGACGCAGGTCATGTACATGGCGAACTCAATGAACTTGGCCTCATTAAAGATCTCTAGTACGTTGCGTGACTTGATGCATAAGCCGATGAGAAGGCATTAAAGGCCAGCGGTATCGTGTATACAGTACCGACCGAAGTGTCGTCGCATAGATGAGCACCGTTCTGTCACGCGCATAAATTGTAGGAAGCCCAGTGACATTGGCCTCGCTGTGCGAGTCAAACTTTTAGGCATGAGGGGAGGTCCTAACCGGACACACACTTCACTGCTCACTTCCTGCAGACGACACTGCTGTTCAAGTCAATCAAGTTCAATCAAGAATATTTTTAGACAAAAAAAATATTCTATAAACTAAACAATAATTAATTAAAACGTTACAATATCACCGGTAGAACAAAATTAAAACATAATGAATTGTAACAAAATATATCCTGGTAAAAAAAGTACCATCTCTCCTGGCCGGTCCGCGAACTTTCGGCTATTATGATTTGCCAGCGGATACCGTAAAAAATGGGCGACGGCTGGCTAACGCTGATGAATTTTTGTGTGATTTCGGCGCACCGTCGGTAAAAAGTTATTAACGGAGTACAGCGCTCAAGCCATGTGCTCACCTAAACGCGAACTCTAACCTAAAATACACATATTTAAGTAACTTACTTCACAGTGTAGACTGTTATTTATCAATCTGGTTTTTTATTATTGACGATATAACACGAATGCATGATTTATAATGCAAATAATGTTTATCTGACCGCTGGTGAAACTTTTCAATTGTAAGAAAAAGTAAATTGTATGTAAATTCATTGGCTACTGTTAGAATAATTGGCCAAGCAATGGTGAAATATTGGTGAACGTTTTTACCAGAGTGATTCGATAAAATTATTAAGAATAAATCGTTGCCATTTTATTCTACGATTTCACTACTTTTTGTTGACATTAAACATTTAAATTAACCATTAAACATTTAAATTAACAGTTATATTAAACGATTTCATAAAACTTAATTTCAGGTATGTTTTGATTATTATCACTATTATATGGATAGTATCATAACGTGAAAACAGATTCATCCTTCACAAGGTTTTTACCTTTAAGGAAAGGTTTTTTTTAGAGATTTCATAAATTTTTACTAAACTATAAATAAAGTAAGAAAAATAAGATGAATTTAAAAAATTAATATTGAAGAATTAAAACAAATCATGAGAAAAGATTTGACATCAAAACGGAAACGGAGAGGTGCACCTGGACCCCGTCATCGGCCACCCTAGACACCTAGATATGACCCCGGTACGTGGAGGACACCTGGATGCAAAAAACTACGGAGCGCTGCACCTGGACCCCGTCATCGGCCACCCTACACCCAAAAAAATGTCCTCTTGGATCAAGAGGAAATAATCTTAATTTAGGACCCAAAGTAAAGCCTCAGTACGAAGCAGCTTATAAAAAATCCATGGCATGAATGACAAGTGAAAAAATTACAAGATTATGTGATTCGGTTCTGTCGGCTTATTTTGACGAGCAAGCTGAAACTCACGCTCATGTCAGTTTATGGGCTACGTATTCAATAAGGAGTGTTATACATACAAGGCATAATATCAACATACATGACTATGCAACACTCATCCAATTCTTGAAAAGAAAGTCTAAAGGTTACGCACCTAAAAAAACTCAAGTTTCAACTGGAGAGCAGGTTGAAAAATTCATACAAGAGGCCCCCCGATGACCAATATTTGGCTGTAAAGGTAAATGATATCTCTTGATAACTTCTAGCACGCTTAATACAAAATATATACGATCATTCCAACAGGTGCATTTATCTTTTTATGTAACAGGTGGTTTTGATCATTGGCGTACAAGACGCTTTATGTAAGCATGAACTGTGTGATTTAACAATAGACAATGTCATCGACAAACAGAATATGGTCCCAGTCAAAATTCCAGACACCAAAACAAAGAAGCCAAAATTGTTCATTATAAATCAGGATTTTTATGATAAGTACAAAAAGTATGTTAATCTACGGCCCAAGGATTTGGACAACTCTAGATTTTTTTTGTGTTACAGGAATGAGAAGTGCACTAAGCAACCCATTGGAATTAACACTATCCCGAGTATGCCAAAGGTTGTAGCAACATAGCTGCAACTGAAAAATGCTGACACTTATACTGTATAAGCTAATCTTCGTGGCAAAGTTGTGAAAAGTGCTAGTCTTATCGGCAAAAGCATGACCTGTGCTATTTTTTGCGGCGAAAAGTGAAAAGGACTACTCTTCCAGAGGGATTTGATACGTGCTAGTCTTCGTAGGGAGCGACGATCTATGATGCATTAAATGCAATTTAATTGTTCTACAATTATAAATACAATAGTATATTAAAAATCATTGATATCAGTATATAAAACATAAAAAATTTATTATTAGAATGTATTTTTAACTAAAACTACCTGGATACTTTTTATTGTGAAATTTTCTGAATTTTTTAATAAAAATATTTTTAAAGCCCTATATATATACAGGGTGTTTCATTTTAATCCGACCACGACAAAAAAACATGGAAAAACTAATTTTAACGAAAAATGACCTTAACAAAAGTTGAAGGGGGTAAAGGGGGCCATCGAATGACACAAACACCTATGACCTTGAACTCGATTTTTAAGGTCATTTGAAGGTCATTGTGTTTTTTTAACGGGAACCCCTATTTTTGACCTCGGAATACGGAGCAGCGGAAAAAATTACGTCGGAAATGACATTTCAAGTATGCCTTAGTGACCTTGAGAAAGTCAATTCAAGGTCAAATAAAAAGTATCAGCCTAAGATTGTTGTCCTTTCAATTTTTTCGTAGAATTATCATTTTGTTATTGTAATAAACATTAAGAGAATAATTGACTTAAAATGTGATTATACTTTGCTGACTTCAAAGCCATTTTGTAAGGTCAAAAGTGCAAAAATGCAATATCAAATGTTATGTGAAGTCCATATTTATATCCTAACTTTAGCGTTACCCAGGAACAACGACGTGGACGTAAT
>QLYP01000167.1:167190-257446 GCA_016647725.1 Nasonia giraulti | reverse complement strand
AGTGATGGGTGACACTACTCGGTACCTGCAAAGCCGGTAGCAACTTTGCAGTTTGGATAGTTTTTGATAATCGATTTTTTAACATCGATACCTTAGATCCTACAAGATGAATATTGATGCAGATAAACTTTCATGAACGCTGTATTCAATCAAGATAAAGAACAATGTTTTGAAGATTCTCATATAAACATGTTACGCGTTTAAATTAACTTATTTATAATAAGTTTCCGTCTTTAACGCTACATAGTAACTTTCTTAATTAATGATAGTAGTGTTACTTTGTGCGACAGTCTTGATTAAAATATTAATGAAAATTTTATCGATTCGATCTCCTTATTTGTAATATGTATATCTTACAAATGTATGTATATAGTTGTAAAGAGTCCACTAAAAGATGGATAATGTGAAAATCTTATTCGTATCGCCGGTGTATCCGCGGGTATAAATAAAGTTACGAGGTGTTGACTCCGTTTCAATCCACCACAGATAATTACAATTTGCATGATTCGCATGCCAAACCAGAGGTGTTCCGATATTTGATAACGGGACAAGCTTTTGTTAAACGTTTAACATATTATAGATACTGATAAGCGTCAAAACTACCGGCTCTTACATAGTCATTTCATTTTTAGAACACTAGTTTACTTTTAAGTCGAAGGGAAGTGCTAAAAACCTTGTACTTTCTTTCTCTTTTCTCATAAAAAATCTCCCACTATACAAACACCAAAATATCGTGCGGAAAATACATCCAAATTCAAAAAACATAAAGCAGTAAGGGCGCTACATACAGTCTGTGTCTTATAATTACTCGGTCCGCGGCAGCGCCACAAGTCGCCGTTTCAGAAGTAGGCCCTTATAAACACAAGAATGGAGGTAAAAACAAACCTCCTCTTACACCGTGCTCTGACTTGTCCTTCTCTCTGCATTCTTCCTGCTTATACTTTTTGAACAGTTTCTTTGTTGTTCTCAAACGAGGTTCAAAAATTACACAGTCAAGTGCTTTCGTTCTTTCTTCAAAAAATTTAGGATTCACTTACAAGGAAGGGTCCCCAGGTGTACCTCACCGATTTTGATCATTTTGTGATATGTTGTAGTACTCGAGAAAATATTAGACACGTGTTTTTTCTTACGTGCTAACTCGTCGATTTAAGGGGTGAAAATCACCCTTGAAGTTTACCCCCAAAAACAGGTTTTTTCTAATATCTCAAAAACTATTTGGAGTTTTTAAATAAAACCAACGCTAAATTCTTTATTATAAAAAGACGCTACTGTAGGCACAACTTTTATCCCGAAGGGTGTCAAACCCTGTTTTTTTTTGGGGTAAATGTGCAATTTTTCGCTATTTTTTCAATATAAAATTGATCAAATCGGATAGATTTGGTTGAAAATTGCACTACCATCAAGAAAATAAGAAATTAAAGTTGACGTGTTTCGAGATTTACGAAGAAAAATTTTTTTCTTGATTGTTTTACCCCTGAGGTTATTTTTTTTATTTTATCCTTAAATGAAAAATTAGATCCATGAATAATTTTTCAATTTTAAAATGTTTGGCAAGCGATATAAAATTAAAACATTTACTTCCTGATTTTTTTCCATTTATTTGTAGAGTTTCTTTGATGATTCATTTTAAAATTCTATAATTTTAAACTATTATTTTATAAATTATTCTGACAGTTTTAACAAGATTAGATAATTTCAAACAATGACATATTTCAGGATTCTTAAAATTTGTATCATACCAAAATTATAAAAAATACACTCTTCATTTAAAGTGCATTCATACGTAAACTTTATAGGAAATCTTATACAAAAATTATAGGAGTCATTAGTATTTTAAAATTTTCCAAATATATATATAAATATATATATATATATATATATATATATATATATATATATCACATTGAAATTTTAAAACACATATAATGATATGTTATTGAAATACATTTTAAATTAAGTAAGTATATCTACATATTCAATAATATTTATTAATAGTACTTGCTATATATCATATACTGATGATAATGCTATTGACCTATTGATAATAGTTAGCTGTGATAAATTTATCCGTGAGTCTTCGTGATAAATTTATTTTTATTTGTAATTCTGCAACTTGTGAAAGCATTGAAATCGGCATTTTTAAATACTTTGGTCAGTTCTACTTTATGTTTCTGTGAGTTTAAATGTGTACTTCAACGTGTTAAATATAACAGTATAAAATAACAAGAACAGTTTTTCATTTTACAGTGTTAAATTTTTAGAGTGGAATAAAATGTTTGTAAATCCCATGAACGTGTTAAACTTGCTTTTAATAATATTTCAAGCACTTAATCTGAAAGAAACTCCAATAACACAGCGAGAAAGAGATTTAAAAAAGCATATTGAACAAATTTTATTAAACTCTATGCATGAATTTAATGAATTTTGCAGAACCTTATAAATATATTCAAATGCAGGTTGTAGACGATAATGAAAGAGATAGTATTACAGATGAAAGTTTTCAGCAGTGCACATAAGGTGTTGAAGAATTAGATCATGATTATAAAGCAAGAGCAGTAGAGTTTTGAAGAAGTGGTGTTAATAAAAATTTAAATTTAAAAACCGTACAAAATAGATTTCGAAAGGTAACAGCAATAACACAATTAAAACGTTGGGCAAAAACTTTAAATATAGTTGGAACTTATAGAGAAAAAATAGCTAGAACTTGTTCATTTGTGTTAGAAAATTTCAAAGCTGCTGTTGATGCTGGACATATTATCCATGACATAGATTTACAGAAATGGGTCCTGCAAGCACAAAAGGATATTGGTCATGAAAATTTTCGTTTCAAAGCATCAAAACATTGGGTAAAAAATTTTAACAGAGCCCATAGAATTGTTGGAAGAAAAATGAATAAATTTATTACCAAAAAAACAATAGAAGGAGCAGATGATTTACAAAAAAAGCTGATGAATTTGTTATTGAAGTGAAAAATCTTATTAAAGAAAAAGGAATAGAAAATGTTTATAATTCAGATCAAAATAGATTTCAATTAGAAGTCCATTCTGGCCGTACATTAGCAATCGAAGGGGAAAGTCAAGTAGAATGCTTGGTGCAATCTGTAGCTTCTACGACTCATAGTTATACAATACAACCAACAATATCTGGTGATGGTAGACTTCTTTCCCCTCTTTTTATCGTTCTTAAAGAAAAAACTGGTAAATTTGGGCCAGTTGTATCACAAGAGTTGTTCAGACCAGCTAATATTTATGCAATGGCTTCTAAATCAGGAAAATTAACTTCAGGTATTATTTCATATTAGGCGTATTCGAATAATTATGATACTACTTTGGATTCAGACGGCATCCTGTGTTATTATTAGTGATCTTTTTTTTTAATTTGTATTCTATTAAAAATTACTAAAATTTGAAATTCGTCTGATTTTAGATCATTTTAAAACATGGCTCAAAGAAGTATATTTTCCGACTGTTGGTTTATCAAGTGTACTTTTGGTAGACTCATGGACTGGGCACTGTCCTTCAGCCGTAGAAGAAGTAAAACCTACTAATAAAGAAATAACTTTAAAAATAATTCCAAAAGGAACTATAGGCAAAATACAACCGCTAGATGTTTTTGGATTTAGGGTTTGGAAAAATTATGTAAGACACTTTTCGGACAGCGTGATATTGATGAATGAAGAATTGAATCTTCATTTAAGAAACAATATCATTAAACTTCAATCTTTAGTGCACAATCAACTATCTTCTCCGAGATACATAAATATGTTTAAATATTCATGGTATAAAAGAGGTTACACGGATGTTCATCCTGAAAATGTTGAAAATCCAGTAAATTTTGCTTTTAGATCACAATCTAATATACTTTGTGAAATTGCAGGGTGCTCTAATGTCACAATTGTTCGATGTTCATGGTGTACAAAATCTTTATGTTTGAAACACTTTTTTGATGATTATCATGATTGTTCTACTGATGATCCTTGATGACAATTAAGAAAATTATGTAATTTTCAATTACCGATGTATTACACATAAATTGCATGATCTAAATAATTGTAATATTATAAGTTTGTAGAATGTATTCGAAATAAAATTTATTACACAAGAGTTCAAAATTTTAATTTATTTCAAACCTGCAATAATTAATTGTAAAATGAAATGATTTTCATCGATATTCAATGTTGTTTTATTAAAAATTAAAAAATATACAATAAATGTGTAAATCTGCAAATAAATTTAAAAAATTTAAAAATAATTCAAGAATATAATTTTTTATTTAAGGATAAAATTAAAAAATAACCTCAAGGGTAAAACAATCAAGAAAAAAATTTTTCTTCGTAAATCTCGAAACACATCAACTTTAATTTCTTATTTTCTCGATGATAGTGCAATTTTTAACCAAATCTAGCCGATTTAATCAATTTTATATTGAAAAAATAGCGAAAAATTGCACATTTACCCCTAAAAAAACAGCAGTTGACACCCTTCGGGGTAAAAGTTGTGCCTACAGTAGCGTCTTTTTATAATAAAGAATTTGGCGTTGGTTTTATTTAAAAACTCCAAATAGTTTTTGAGATATTAGAAAAAACCTGTTTTTGGGGGTAAACTTCAAGGGTGATTTTCACCCCTTAAATCGACGAGTTAGCATGTAAGAAAAAACACGTGTCTAATATTTTCTCGAGTACTACAACATATCACAAAATTATCAAAATCGGTGAGGTACACTTGGAGGCCCTTCCTTGTTAGTTATGCGAATTCTAGAGTATTTACTGTTTCAAAAATTTACTGATAATTTAACGACAAAAAGCTTGGATAAGTACGTATCTTTACAATTCTTCTTAGAATTCAAGAAAACATTGTATCGTTATATTAAATTTTATTTATCATTAAGATGGTGATAGCGCCACCCGAAAGTAAGCCGCCTGACAATGCTGATATAAAGTGCCATAAAAATAAAAAAGTTTCAATTGTGATGTGTTTTATTTGTGGTGGTGTTTATGATAAGAGTTGCTTTGAAAGATTGAATAACACGAAATTCATTGGAGAAAATATGGTAATTTGCCCTGAACACAATGCCATAACCTCAAACTACGATGAGTCAACACTAAATGAAGATACAAGAAAAGTAATTGCACAGTTAAGATTAAGTATGATAAACGAAATAAGAGAAATGGTATTAAATGAATTAGAAGAAGATAATACCTCCAGTGCCAGTCAGCAGGATGAGCATGAAGCAAAAGATATACATAATCTAAAGAAAGAAAACAAGTTACTAAAATTATTAAACATTGAACTACAAGATAAAAACTCATTACTCAAAGAACATCTGAATCATGTTAAACAGGTTAAGAACAAGTCTTTTTCCCAAGTTCTTACTGATGAAATTCCTAAACAAAAACGAATTCCCAAAATCATTATAAAAAAGAAAAATAGAGATGATGGTAATGACCTGAAGGGAAATATCACTCATTATTTGAACAAAGAAAAATCAATTCAAACAAAGAAAGTGATATACAAGAATGATAGTGAAGTTATTATTAGCTGCATGAATGAAGCAAGTGCTATTGATACCGAAAAATCGCGAACTAAAAAATTATCCAATACATGTACTATTGAAAAGGAAGAGGTTAAAACACCCAGGCTAAAAGTAGTCGGATTTTATAACTATGAACAAATGGACATAAAAACTATAGAAGAGGATATAAATACTAGAAACTTTAAGAAATTTGAAAGCAAATGTACAGTTGTGAACACGTACGTAAATAAAACAACAAAATTACAAAGTGTCATTTTAGAAGTTACTGCTGAAATATACAAACACATTAGAGAAAGCAAAAACAGGATTTTTGTAGGATACCAGAATTGCAGTGTTTATGATGACTTAAACCTACAACCTTATTTCAATTGTGGTAGGTTTGGGCATAATGGAAATAAATGCTCTAATGAAAAGGTGTGTTTGAAATGTGCTGGATCTCATAACAGTGTATACTGTAACAGGATAAATGAAACGTGCTGCGTAAATTGCCTATACAGTAACAATACGTACAAAACACAGTACGATACTAAGCATGTTGCAAACGATAGTCAACACTGCCAAGTTCTAATCAACAGAATTAAAAAGTATATAGCAATTACTGACTATCCATTGACTCCAGTTATCCAGAGATACATCGGTAAGATAGATATCTACAAAATCACCGGAGCTGAATCAACAAATGCAAGACAGAAATCACAATCCATGACGTCACTATCACCACACAGCAGTATTCTTTCAATCCCAAGGAAAACCGACGCAGCTAAAAAACGATAATACGATCATGGAGCAGAACATCGAGTTAATTGACAGTGTACAAAAAGATATAATTCAAACAGAAAATACTTTTCATAGTGTTATCACTCTCAATAATTAAGTGAAATATAAAAAAGAATATATTTTATACTTAAATATTCGTAGCCTTAATGGTAATTTTTTACAACTGCAAGCACATTGAGAGCTTAAATACTAAGCCTAGTATTATAGTTTGCGTCGAAACTTGGATCATAGATTATTGCAACTATTTTAATCTGAACGGATACAAATTATATTACAATAATAGTAAAATAAACAAATCGGATGGTGTAGTGATGTATATATTGAGAATTCCATTATTGAAAGTACTGAAATTATTGAAATAGGTAAACTTAAAATAATTAATTCAAACATTGAAACTGATAATGGCAATATAGAGATATCAGCACTATACAGATCACATGACATTCCAAAATTTGAATTTATTACCAATATAAAACAATTACTATATAACAAGAAATATGCTAATAATCACTTAATTATAGGTGATTTTAACATTGACTTACTAAATCTAGATAATATTAGTCAGGAATTTCTAAAAAATTTTTTGGATAATGGTTATTTACCGGGATTTCAACGTATTACTAGACCGCCCGATAGGAATAATAACACTGGAACATGCATTGAAAATATATTTACTAAAGCTAAGACAATACACACTTTACATTTTAAATTATTAAATACAGTAACAGATCATTACCCATTATTTACAGCATTAAGTAAATTTAAGAAAAAAAAAATAGAAGAATCAATAACTCAAATAAATTATGATAAATTAAGTGGCATAGCCAGTAGAGAAAAGTGGAGTACAGTATTGTCAATGCATGATCCTAATGTAGCTGTGAATACATTGTTAGAAAAAATAAATAATTGTGTACAACGGGCTACTTTCATAAAGAAATTGAACAATAAACATAATAACAAAGTGCCCAGAAGTAAATGGATCACTAAGGCAATACTAAATTCTTGCGAAAGAAAAGAAATACTATAGAAATTATGGAAAACTGAACCAAATAATGTGAATCTAAAGATAGAATATCGGAATTATAATAAAATTTTAAATAGGGTAATTAAAGAAGCAAAAATAATATATGATAGAGATCAGGTTGTAAAAAATAGTGATAATCCCAGAAACCTGTGGAGAGTAATCAAACAAAAACTAGGTAAAAATGCGAAAAAAGATAGAAATATAAACCAGATTTATGACGATAGGAAAAATTTAATAAATAATCATACAGATATTGCTAACCATTTCAACTCTTACTTTAGTAGCATCGGCAAAACATTGAGTGATCGAATAGTGCAACCAATGAATATAAACGTCAAATTACCAAAGATAAATAATAATTCTATTTTTATTACGCCTACTAATTACAACGGCACACAAAATAAAAAAAGATGTCTGTACAAAAAATCAGACCCATGTATCCTTATGTTTTTCGAGTCGCTGAATTCGAATCCGGTGTCAGTTTGGCCCCATCACGTCAGGGTCAAGGTCAGTTGGAGGTCAAATTAAGAAGAAACGGTTCAAAAAAATTAAAATGCCATATATGTATGTTTTTTAGGTCGCTGAATTCGAATCCGGGGTCAGTTTGGCCCTATAACGTCAGGGTCAAGGTCAGTTCAAGGTCAAACTGAGAAGAAATGGTTCAAAAAAATTGAAATGCCATATATTTACGCTGAAATGACCTATGCAATGGGTTTCTTTTTCTCTTTTTGTTATTTGTTTTAATGTCTCTCTTCAGCGTCCAGCAAAAATCTGCCATTATGTTGACATTCCATCTTCCTTGGTATCGATTCTCCATTACACTTATATCTTTATGAAATCGTTCTCCCTGTTCTTCACTGACGTCTCCTAGATTAAGAGGAAAGTAATCAAGATGGGAATGTAAGAAATGCATTTTATAACTCATCAAGCAACCCAAATTTTTGAAATTCTCCAACATTTGTGCAACTAGTTCCTGATAGTTCTCACTCTTTTTATTTCCTAAAAAGTTCTCACGAACAATTTTGAAACTTTGCCATGAAACTTTTTCTGTGTCGTTCATTTTTGTAATAAATGTTTCGTCTTCAAATAGAGTACGAATTTGAGGACCATCAAAAATACGTTCTTTTAATTTAGCATCACTTATTGCGGGAAACTTTTCTCCTAAATACTGGAAACAATCGCCATCTTTATCCAGAGCTTTGACGAACTGCTTCATGAGGCCAAGTTTGATATGAAGTGGTGGTAGCAGATAGTTTGATGGGTCAATCAATGGCGTACGTATAATGTTCCTCGATCCTAGTTCAAAATGTGTTCTAGTTGGCCATACTTTCTTAACGTAGTGATTTACCCTGTCTCTACTATCCCATAAACACAAGAAGCAGGGATTTTTAGTAAAACCTGATTGTTGTCCTAAGATCATGGTTGCAATTTTAAGGTCACCACAAATTTTCCATTGATGTTCCAAGTACTTTATTTTTTCTAATACAATTTCTAAATTTTCATAAGTTTATTTCAGCTTAGTCGAGTGAGCTATGGGAATAGATGCAAACCTGTTTCCGTTATGAAGCAGAACAGCTTTCAGACTTCATTTTGACGAATCAATAAAAAGTCTCCATTCCTCCTCTTTATACGTATTCGGTTTTAATGCATCGACTAAACCTCTAACATCTGTACAATATACTAACGAATTCTCTTCATCGTTTGTGAAAAATTTCCTAAATTCTTTTTCTCTATCTCGATAAAAAGAGGCCGTTGTTCCTTTTGCTAACACGAGATGGATACCGATTGCTTGTGCCTGTAACCAGGCATCTCCACGCGGTGAGTTTCTTCTCAGTTTGACCTTGAACTGACCTTGACCCTGACGCGATAGGGCCAAACTGACCCCTGATTCGGATTCAGCAACCTAAAAAACATACATATATGGCATTTTAATTTTTTTGAACCGTTTCTTCTTAATTTGACCTCCAACTGACCTTGACCCTGACGTGATGGGGCCAAACTGACACCGGATTCGAATTCAGCGACTCGAAAAACATAAGGATACATGGGTCTGATTTTTTGTACAGACATCTTTTTTTATTTTGTGTGCCGGTGTTATTTTGAAATTGCTGGCATAATTCAAAATATGAAATTAAAGAATGGAGGAGTAGACAACATAAACTCTAAATCACTAAAAACTCTAACACAGTATATAGTAGACCCACTGGTACATATTATAAATATATGCATAGAAAAATCTATATGGCCGACTGCGTTAAAAAATGCTGATATAATACCGATACATAAAACTGGAAATAAGAGGAATATAACTAATTATAGACCAATATCTTTAATATCCAATGTAGCAAAGATCTTCGAAAAAATCATTTATAATAGAATATTGAGTTTTATTAGTACATTTAATATTTCATCCAGTAATCAATATGGTTTTGTTAAAAATAGAGGTGCGAAAGATGCTCTGGCAGAAATAACCAAGATTATTTATGAGAAATTAGACCCCTGGTAGAAAATACGACATAACTTATGGGCGCGAAACCAACTGTTCGGCATATTTCGTGGCCACCCAGTCGCCATATCGTACCCATAATCAGGCGATAATATTTCGTACACTCTATTGGGTTAATTGAACCGTAACCTTCAAATAAACTTTACATTTATGTTACTAAGGTAAAATTATTAACTTATTGGCAAAAGCTATTTACCACAGTCAAGGTCACGCAATCCAAATCACATTTTGGAGCAAGCTCCTATAAGTATCGCGTCGGCTGCGCGCGCAGAGTACACGTATACATACGTATACATGTACATACATTTCATTCGAAAAATAACGTATATTTACTGTACTTACGTGTTGTACAAATAATAATTAAAGAAAGTTTGTCAGTTATATGTAATGTGAATTTGCAAATATACATGGTGGAGTGAAAAATGAAGCGTAACCGAAAAGATATTTACAACAATAGAATAAAACAGCAAAAGTTAGATGAAGCAGTTCAACAGTTAAGTGACGACCAAAATATTTCAAGAAAGTCAGCAGAATCATCAATAGAAAGTAATTTGAATGAAAATCTAACCGACTGTTCTGGTGTGGATTACTATAACCTCAAATCTGATTGGGGTACGTACAACAGTGTTAATAACAGTTATGACCGTTTTAGTGAATGTTGTGATAGTGATGATAGTTGTGATAGTTGTGATACTTGTGATGATAAACAATCGACTGGTTATTTAGAAGAATTGGATGAAATTGCAGATCTCCAAACAATTTCTTATATTTTATCTTCGAGACTGAATAATTATACCAAAAGAATTATTTATAAAATATTTATTATTATTTTTCATTAGTTCATATTCTCAAGCAGAGTGCAAAATGTTGCTATTTGTAAAAATATTGCATTTTTTGTAAAATGAGATCATATGATCAGCATATTATACCTATAATATGTCGCCAGGTAACAGGGTTTACTGCCATATCGATCAAAATATTATGGCCACGGCCCATAAAATTTGGCATATTATGGGTACGATATGCTGATCGTTTCTACCAGGGACAATAGTACCCCGATTGCAATCACTTTTCTCGATCTTGCGAAAGCTTTTGATACGGTAGATCATAAGATACTACTTGATAAACTTTACAATTATGGAATCAGAGGCACGGCACACAAACTTATAACAAGTTATCTGGAAGATAGAAATCAAAGAGTAAAATTTAATGACTGTATAAGCGAATCCAAAACAATTACTACTGGTGTACCACAAGGTACTATCTTAGGTCCACTGTTTTTTATTATATATGTTAATGATCGCTTGCAACATATGCCTGCAAATTCAATAATATCATATGCGGATGATACAGCAATTATTTCGACGGATAGTTCTTGGACAGGAGTAGAGGAAAAAATGACTAACTACTTGTATAAAGTATCTAACTGGCTTGCACTAAATAAGCTATCACTAAACATTGACAAAACAGTTTGTATGACTATCGGGAACTACTCTGATAGCGTACCTAAAGATTTTTTAATACAAATTGATGGCAAAGACATCAAAAGAGTTGAAAATACTAAGTACTTAGTAATTATTTTTGATTATAATATGAAATGGATAAATCATATACAGTATTTAATAAATAAGTTGAAATATATGGTATTTATTTTTAGAAAGATTAATAGATTTATGCAAATTAAACCTTTAAAAATGATATATTATGCATTTTTTCATAGTGTTATAAATTATGGTATAATAGCTTGGGGTGGTGCTTACTCTACTGCTACCAATCTATTACAAAGACTACAAAACAGAATTTTGAAAATCATAAACATAAATAATTTTGCTCAGGATAATCCATTGAGTATTGGGCAACTATTTGCATATGAATCACTAATATACCACTACACACATTAAAAGTTAAATTTTTAAATTCAGAAAGCAAAACTAGGAATAAAAGCATTCAGATACCTAGGAGACTTAAAACTATAAGTAATAAGAATAGTTATATTAAAGCCATAGGAGTTTATAATGATCTGCCAAATAACCTAAAAACTTTCTGCTCTATGCATTATACCCTAGTAAATGAAAATTGTGCCAAATTGTGCCAAACTGTGTCAAATTGTGTCAAACTGTGCCAAAGTATGCCAGCTAATGCTAAACCTATGACATTTCGGACGTTTCGCACGGTTTGGCATAGTTTGGCATAGTTCGGCACACTTTGGCATAGTGTGGCACATTTTGGAGAAAAAATAGTTTGTCTGTACGTTTTCTTCGGATGGCTTAGCTTTGCACGAATCGACATAGTCTGGCACAGATTAGCACAGTACAACACAAATTGGCATAGTTTTACACAGCTTGGCATGATTAGGCATAAAATAATTATTCAGAAAATATCTTTCTACCTTTCTTACAAAAAATTGGCATATCCTGGCACGAATTGGTACATCCTGGCACGAATTGGCACATTTTAGCACAAGACGGTATAGTTTAACATAGAGTGGCACATTATAGCACAACTCATTTATAATATTAAAATTGATCATTTTTAGGAATAATTAAGCATGTTTAAACAGTTAAAAGTTGAGATAGGATTATTAAAAATTATAAAAATAATTAAAAGCCTTTATGCCACATTGTGTCATGTTATGCCACATTGTGTCATGTTATGCCACATTGTGTCATGTTACGCCACATTGTTTCATGTTATGCCACATTGTGTCATATTACGCCACATTGTTTTAAATTGTGCCATTTTGTGACAGACTGTATCATGTTGTGCCAAACTATGCTAACTTTTCTGTAAAAATTTCAGAAAAGTATTTTTTTTTTAAATTAATAATGTGTCAAATTATGCCAAATCGTGCCATACTGTGCCGGACTGTGTCATTCTGTGCCCAACTATGCCAGACTATGCCAAACTATGCGAAATGTCCGAAATGGCACTACCGTAGCATAGTGTAGCACAATTTGACACAATCTAGCACAACGAGGCACAGTGTGGCACAGTTTGGCACGATTTGGCACAACGAATTTTTTCCACCAGGGTACCTATAAACTAAGAGAATGGGTCAAGTTTCTCATGTAAAAAAATGTATTTATAAATTGCTATGTATTCTGTATACAAATTTTATTAAAATGTTATTAATCAATCTTTCATATTGTAAAACTGTTAAAGTGTAAGTTAGGTGCTACATATATTGAAATAGATTTTTATTCTAGTTATAAGGAACTATAGTTAGTAAGTATACCGGCCTCGCGAACAGGTAACTGCGTTTACCTCTGCGGGAATTTTACTATTATGTAAATAATATGTAATTTTTTGTCTGGTTAATAAATAATAATAATCAGGCAGCTGTGCAGCAGATACTCTACACAATATGGCAAACAGGAAAAAATTCAAGCATATTGATCCGAACTACGTCGATGAAGATGACAACATTGCTATTGAAGTCAAAATAAAAGGAAAAAATTGCACTTGGGAGGAAGCAATGGAAATAATTAAAAATCCACCAGAGAAATACCTGCCATATTCTTTGTTGATCGCATATGTATTTATAATCATATTTCAATTATTGCTTTAGGATTATCAAACCAAGTTATCCATGCAATAGTTTATCAGTCTTTTTCTCCTTTGAAGGCAATATCTATAATAAAAGTATCCCTCACAAAGTTTTCAACATGCTAAATAATAAAATTGATCTAGGTCTCGAGATGTAGTATACAACAAAGATAGTTTTGTACCAGCTGATTGCATAGGTCGTGTCTCATTTTTGGATCATACACACACACATACACACACACATATATATTCAAATATTTAATCTACCTCGGTAGATTTTTTACCAGTCTAGCTCGCCTGATAGTTACGCGATAGCCGGTTCCCTTCACGTATTTTGCGAGATCAAAACTGGGCAAAAACTAGCTAGTTTTGCTTATCTACATATAGAGCGCTTTGCGTGTATATAAACTTTTGAGATTATGTACATGCAACATCATACAGGATAATAACCCTGCTTATTCAATATAAGATTAACATGATTTATAAATAAAGTTCGCATTCTTATTAAATTATACTCAATATTATTTTACATCCATCAAGATTGTGATGGTAACTAAAGTTAGTGAGAAAATTAATGAATGCCGTATAGTCTTATTAGCTGATGTTCAAATCCATTGATCTTATGCCATCTGTATTGTAATAAAGCTAGATATCTAAATTTTTGTAGAGATATTGGTTAAATTGTTTAGAAATAACTTACCGTATTAGTTTTTACTTAACAGCCTCCATTGGAACTTACAGCTCGAGACCTATGATAAATTTTGGATTAGCCGTATCCAATTTCATGTAAGAGTTGTTTTAGAAGATCTACTAACTCTAGCCAGTTCTGTTTCTGGTTTCTAGTGCATTTTTATAGGTAGAAACTTATATAAACTTTGCTTCTTTTCCCAATGCAATAATAAGAATTTTCACTTTGAAAAGTCAGGAGAAATTCTTATTATTTTAATATCTTTTTTTACGATAATAAAACAATATTTAATGTTCCATTCATTTCAAGTAAATGTTCAAATAGGTGTTCGACTGGAAATCAAAAGTTATCACATAAAGTGATTTCATCATTAAATATTGTTTTATTATTGCAAAAGAAATGTGCATGCAGAAGATCAATTGTTTAGGTCAATTAGTTTCTGAATAATAGCAGCCAGAAATTTTGAAAAACTGATATCGAAATGAGAATTTCTTTCTGACTTTTGAACGTGAAAATTCTTATTCTTGCATTGGGGAAAGAGGTAAAGTTATAATAACTTCCTACTTGTAAAAATGCACTATAGAAACCAGAAACACAACTAACTAGAGTTAGTAGATCCTCTGAAACAACTCTTACATGAAATTGGAAACGGCAAATCTAAAATTTATCATAGGTCTCGAGCTGAAAGTTCCAATGGAGACTGTTAAGTAAAAACTGATACAGTAATTTATTTGTAAACAATTTAACCAATGTCTGTACAAAAATTCAGATATCTAGCTTTCATACAACGCAGATGGCATAAGATCAATGGTTTTGAACATTAGCTAATAAGACTATATATGGCTTTCATTTATTTTCTCACTAACTTATTAGTTACCATCACAAACTTGATGGATGTAAAATAATGTTGAGTATAATTTAATTAAAAAATATTTAATAAGAATGCGAGCTTTATTTATAAATCATGTTAATCTTATATTGAATAAGGGTTATTATCCTGTATGATGTTGCATGTGCATAACCTCAAAAGTTGATGTACATGCAAAGCGCTCCGTATGTATAATATAAGCAAAACTTGCCATTTTTGTCTAGTTTTCATCGCGCAAAATACGCGAAGGGAACTGGCAATCGCGTAACTACCAGGCGAGCCAAACTGTTAAAAATGTTTACAAATATCTGTATATAAATTTAGATATCTAGTTTTAATACGATGCAGATGGCATAAAATTATGGATTCGAACATCGGCTGATAATTAGACTATATATGATATTTATTTACTCACTAACTTAAGTTACCATCGTAGTCTTGAAGGATGGAAAATAATGTTTAACATTTTTTATGCTGCACACTGACAGTTACAATATTGTTAAAAAGTCCAATCTTAGTTTTCCAATCATGACTATCACGTAAATTAAATTTATTCGTATTCTTGGTTTAGGAACCTTTAACTCTGTTTATCCTACGAAAAAGCTTTTATTTAATAAATAATGACGATAGTTATTAACTTTCAATAACGATATTCTTATTATTCTTAAAAGACAGTAACATTCTTCTTAATAAACAATTATAACCCAATGATTATTTTTACTTTAAAAATACGCCAGTTTTGCCCAGTTTAAGGACAGTAAACGTGAAATTTATGCTTTTACAGGTCAGTTTGCTCGTGAATTGTGAATAAAAGTGAATTGAAATGGCTGTTTAAACATCCTTCTTGTGATACGTTTATTATTTATTTTCATTGGTTTTGAGCTGTAAAAATTTCTAAAATTTTGTACAGAGGTTTTAGAAATGATTATAAAACTAACTAGAAACAAAAAGTATGTCGGTAGATGGTTTGCAAATACCTTAGAAAACATCTGTTTTCAATTTCAGTCTAGTCAACATATTGATTTCATAAAATGCACTTGCAAAGTGGAGAATGGCGTGCAATTGTACAGGGAATCTTGAAAAAAGAATAAAGTTAAATAAAATCTGACTCAGTAGATACTTTTATAATCATCAAAATTTATTGAAATGGCTTGTAAACATATCTTCATAAGATTGATGTTTCAACTATTATAACTACAGACACTACACCACTTATCCCTGGCGAGAAAAATCACATGATTTATCACACGATCAGTCACTTGATTTCTCACATGATTTATCACGTGATTACTTGGCGCGATATCTCACGTGAGAAGTCACGTTAAAAATCACGTCAGAAATCACTCATAAAATTGAATTATTTCTTTTAATTAAAATAAATTATTTTATTTTTACTAAACAATTATGTAAAATAGATTTGTTAATAATCCAAATAAATTGACCGCAAAAAAATTAAAAAAAAAATGTTGCCCTAACCGACGATCGAACCCCGGTCCTCAACTTCCCAATCCGTTATCTTACTGCCTGAGCTATTTGTGCTGTTGTAAGTATTGAAATTCTATACTGTTTTTACCTAAAAATATGTTTGATTTATGATTTTGTACAATTTACACGTATACTTCAAGATAAAAATTGGAAAGATTTAAAATATTTTCGAAGTTAAGATTGATATTTATAATCTAAATTTGATATTACCATTATATTATTTAGCATAGAAGAATTATTCTAATTTATAAAGATGCAAACGCAAAATAAACTCAAGTTTAATTGTAAAATTAGATTTTTTCATGACTTCGAGTCATCATTAGGACAAATAAAAATAGCTCAGGCAGTAAGATAATGAATTGTCAAGTTAAAGACTGGGGTTGAATCCTCGGTTAGGGCGATTTTTTTTAATTTTTTTATTGCTGTCAATTTTTTGGATTATCGACAAATCTATTTTTCATAATTGTTTAGTAAAAACAAAATAATTTCATTTTAATTAAAACAAATTCTATTTTATGAGTAATTTCTTACGTGATTTTTAACGTGATTTCTCACGTGAGAAATCACGTGATAAGTCATGTGAGAAATCAAGTGACTGATCGTGTGATAAATCACGTGATTTTTCCCGCCAGGGATCATACACTTGTTATTCACACACTAATAAACTTAGATATCACCTGTGTTTACACAAGCGAGTGTGTTAACACACACGCCCACACACACTTCCCTCTTGAAAAATCTCACCTGAGATCTCACGTGAGATTTTTCAATAAGGTTATGCATTTAGTTTAAAATCATTCTTGTTTGACACCCGATTGATCACACAAGTACTTGGAATTTAAAAAGCAATAAAAGCTCGATATAGTAAAAATCACGTGTCTCTGATTCCTCGAGCCGACCAGCATTTCACCTTAGATCAAATAAAGTTATCGCATTCTCAGAAGACGTCTATTAAATTTGTTTGATTGGCTTCGAATTTACGTTTATTACTTTTAGGCGCGCTAAGTTACGCAACTTTTCGCTATGAAAATTTCATTTGTGCTAGTCTTGGCGAGAAATTTACAAGATGTACTAGTTTTAACGGTAAATGTCGCTAGTTGTGTTACTACTCACGGCAAATATGACAAAGTACTCTTTTGTGTACAGTTTTTGCCAGCTTCTCCTGCTCTTCATTGCCATTAATAATAATATTATTACATTGTTTTTATACTAACATATCATATCTCTTTTTTTCTAGTTCCGTGAAGCCCTAGGAGAGGAGGTGAACATTGATTACTTTTTCTAATTTCATCTAAAGTTTTGTTTACTCCGAAATGTCCTCCAGATGGTGAATCATGTCCTTCTTCTAAAATATCTTTGATTTTATCTATAGGAACAACCAATTGACGAATCTAAATTTCTTGAAACCCATTCTCTATACAAAATTCAATTAATTAACACTAATGAATCCCATTGTGAACAATAGATTTTAGTGAATTCATCCATCAAAAAAATGTCTTGCCATGCTGATTTTTTCTGTAATTCCTTCATTTGACAAATAAAAGAAATAGCATCATCTTCAGCTTGACTCTTCTTCCAATCTTCTGATGTATTTTCTTCAAAAATAATATGGCAAATAGTCTCTTCATTGAATTTTTCTTCTACTCTGGAACAATATTTACATGAAAAATTTTCACAAGGGTGTCTTGAAAGTCCATCAGCATTTCCATGTAAATTACCTTTCCTGTGAATAATTTTGTAGTCATACTGATCTAATTTCCCTAACCAACGAGCTAATTGTCCATCTAGTTCTTTAAACGATAATAACCAAGTCAAAGAGGAATGATCAGTCCTAATGATGAAAGGTTTACCGATAAGGTAATGATGAAAATGTTTTAACAATTCTATAATAGCGAGGAGTTCACGTCGAGTGACACAATAATTTCTCTCCGGTTTAGAAAGGACTCTACTATAATAACCTATGACACGTTCGATTCCATCTTGCTTCTGAGAAAGAACCGACCCAATTCCATGATCAGAAGCATCAGTATCTAAAATAAATTCAGAAGAAAGAGAAGGAAATGCTAAAATTGGAGGTTTTGTAAGAACCTTTTTTAATTTTGAAAAGGCTTTTTAACAATCTTCTGAGCATATGAACTTAGTCGATTTTTCAGTTAATTTATACAAAGGTTTTGCTATATCAGCAAATCCTTTAATGAGACGCCTATAATAACCACAGAAATTCACAAAACTCAACACAGCCTTTTTGTTATGAGGAATTGGCCAATTTACAACAGATTGAATTTTCTTTCGATCAGCTGATTTTCCTTTTTCAGAAACAATGTATCCTAAATATTCGACTTGCCTGCTGAAGAAAACACATTTCTTCTTATTTAGACGTAAACCTGCTTCTTGAAAACGAACAAATGCCTTTTTTAAATTGGATATCATCTCATTAAATGACTTTCCTAATACCATAACATCATCTAAATAAACTAAACAATTTTGAGAGATAATCTCTGAGTAACTTTTCCATCAAACGTTGAAAAGTCGCCGGTGCATTGCATAATCCGAATGGCATAACCTTAAATTGCCAATAAACCTTTTCCAATTGAGAAAGCCGTGATTTTCCTATCCTCTTTCCGAATCTTGATTTGCCAGTATCCACTCTTCAAGTCCAATGTACAAAACCACGAATATCCTACTAGTTTATCAAGAGTATCATCAACTCTTAGTAAAGGGTACGAATCTTTAATCGTAATTGCATTAATTTTTTGGAAGTTAATAAAAACGAATTTTTCCATCCTTCTTCTTCTTCTTGGGAACTACAGGTGAGCAATACGAACTATCTGATTCTTCAATGACTCCTTGAGAATGCATCTCAGTAATACATTCATCTAATTCCTTAATTTGATGAATAGGGGGTCTTCGAATAGGTTGTTTAATTGATTGATTATGTAGTAATTGAATTTTGTGTTCAACCAAATTACATTTTCCAGTAACGTCATCATCTTGAAAAATTTCTTCAAATTCGTGTAAAAGATCCGCAAGCTCCCGACGTTGATCTTGATCCAAGTTCTCTGAGTTCTTGTCAAAAATTTATTGCAATGAGCCTGGTACAACCTTACTAGAATCGACTATTCTTGAAATTTGTTTATTAATGTTTTAACTTGGAGTATTTAAAATAATTTTAGTAATTAAATCTGTAATACCAGTTGCATCAAGAAAATCACTTCCAAGTATACAATCATCAATAATATTTCCGACAAAAACATCTAAATTAGCTACATGATCACCCAATTTTAACGACGCTGAAATCAAAAATTCAACTGGTACCTTTTCTCTAGTTGGATACTTAAGTGTTGTAAAATTAATAGGAATTATCATATATTTTGACTCAACAAATTTTGGATTTATAATAGTCACATCAGAACCAGAATCTACTTTAAAAATACAAGCTTTGTCATTAATTAAACCATCAAAATAAAATTTATTAGAGTTCCTATTAATTCTTACAACATGGTAATCAATCCGATAAGAGTGGGAGTTTGTTGGAGTCTTGTCAAGTTCAGTTAAACTCGCTCCAGAAAGTTTAACATAACCTAGTTTCCCTGATGTGTTGAGAAAGTCGGACAATTAGACTTGAAATGTCCTTTTTTACCACAATTCCAACACTCTATTCCTTTTAGAAAATCTTGAAAATTCTGTCTGCCTGACGGCTGAGATGACGAACTAACACTCTTTGGAAATAATGAAGAGGTATAATTATTTCTCTGAGCTAGATATTGAAGTCGCTTGTCCTGATCTTCGATAACTTTAACTTACATAGCTCTTGCCAGAGCAATTTGAAGCGAATCAATTCTTTCTAATTGAAGAATTTTCCGAATTGAATTGTCGAAAATAGCAATTATAAATTGAGCACAGGCGATTTTATCTTGAGTTTTATAAGGACAATCAGGATAAATCAAACCAGCTAATCTCATAAGATCAGCAGCTAATGTTGGAAAATCTTCACCCCGTTGTTGACGCCTGTTCTGAAATTGGAAATAATATGTTGTTGCAAAATGTGCACCACCAAAACGTAACTCTAAACTTGATTTTAACTTATCAAAATCTATTGGATCAGTATCTTTATAGCTATCAAGAACAGATTTAGCTTTTCCCCGTAAAGAAGCAGCTAAAACAACCTAGCACTATCCCAATTATTTGCTCTAGCAATTAATTGAAATTGATTCAAAAACTCACGCAGTGATGTTGTACCATCATAACTATCCGGTTTGAGATTATAGACCTAAATTAATACTTTGTGTTGATTGTGTAGTGTCCAGTGGGTGTACATTATTAGACCTTAACCTATCGGATGTGCCAGTCGCTATAGCAGAATTTGTGTTCATGTTTGTGTTAGAAATATTTGAAACGAGTAATGCCTCGTTTGACCGTTGCAGTCTCTCGTTGTCTTCAACCAGGTGCTTCATTTTCTCCTCATAGTTCAGCGAAGCCGTCTCTCGCGAAGCCGTCTCTCGGAACATACCACACAGTTGTGAACACTGGTAGAAATACAGCTGAGGCTGTAAATTTTGGGATCAGTTTGTGGAATTCAAACTATAATCCGCCTGCGTGTGAATGCCGCAAAAACCGTATAGATATTCCGAAGGATTCATCAATTTTTTACAATGCTAAAAAAATTAGGGTTGCACACGAATGCAAAGAAGAAAACGGTAACAAGCAATTTTTGACCTTAAAATTATTCAGGAAGCACCAACTGATGCAGCACAACAAGCAGGATGCAAGTTTAATTTATCCAGTTTGTGACAAATTTTTTTCAAGAGACTTTGAGAGTATGTCTAGTCAAGCCAAGGAGATGAAGCTGTCCCTGACCTCAAAAGGCGAAAATAACATTGAATTTTGTATTGTCTAAACCATTGTAAATAATTGTTTGAATAAATAAAGGAAGTTAATGGAGAAATAGTTAACTATGGTTGTATCTTACAGGTGAGAGCGAAGGTGGCACTCTCATCACTTCCAAAAAAATTATATTTCAGTCTTATTAATCCAACTGTTGTGCGTACTATCAAATCCTAGCCATTTAACATATACTTGATTTCCACGCTTCTTCAAGACTTTCTCTACATGATAAACATCGGGATACTTTGCCTTCAAGAGCTCCTGTTCGTAGAATCCACCTGTGATTGGATTATCTTGATAGTCTTTCAGATGATATGTAACTGGATTCGTTGCTGCAACTCGAAAACTTGCTTCACTTTACTCAATCGTACCTTATCATCAATCTTAAACTTAGGCTTCTTCGTCAATCTACTCTCACAAGTAAATCTTTTGAAAATCTGAGATTGATTGCTGTAGACACTTCGTTGGGTTTCATTCTAATAGTTCGATGCTTAGTATTATTGTACTTTGTGATCAAATCAGGTAAGATTTTCAACCACTTTTAATTATCTTGAAAACTAAATTGAATCCACATCTTGTTCTTGAGTGTACGATTAAAACGTTCACATATAGAAGCTTTTAAATTACTATACGTAATTACTATACGAGTACAGATTGATCTTATACCGTTTCACGAGAGTTTGATTGTTGGTATTATAAAACTCTGTGCCTCTATCCGTATATAGATTCTTAGGTACTCGACCTTGACGAAGTATGGACTTCAGTGATGCCGCAACTTCTTCTCCAGTCTTTTTCTTCACAGGAACAGCCCATGCAAACTTGGAGAAAACATCTATGACTGTTAACATATATCTAAAACTCTTATTTTCTTTAGCATAAGGTTGCATCTCTACTAAATCAGCTTACCAAGTCTCATCTATTCCTCGAACATCAAAACTGCGACGAGGATAATTCCGTCGAGCTGGTCTGTGGAGTTCTTCAACTACTACTTTTTTATGTTGCATGTTAAACGTTTGCAGAATGAATGTTGCTTGTGATCTGTGATACAGCCTCTTTTATAGTATCGATTTCTAGCTTGTAGGTAAGTAATTTTAAATCAAATTGCTCTCTGTATGCTTCCAAAAGAGAATCTAAATTGTTTAAGTCTTTTTCTTGTCGGGATATTAAATCTAGAATTTTTTGGTTTTCCATTTGAAGTTGAAACAAACTGACAGCCTCATCTATGTTTTGTGCATCTCCCACGTTGCATAACCTCTTTTTATCCATATCGTATTGGCCATCTGTTGTAATTTTGAAACCAAAACTAGGAGGGCCACGACTTCCCTCACTCTTTTTCAAATTACGTCCGAACACGTCGACACTCATTTTGATAATGATGTTTGCAAATGAAACAGCTCAGTATATATACTCTCCTTTGCGAAGTTCTTCTATGATTGAGTGTATTTCGTTGATATGACTAGGATTGCCAGCTGATTGTTCAGCTATAAATAAGCGTAAACGATCAACTAGCTCATTTGGATCGTCCCAGTACACATAATCCATTCGAGTATCTCTTCTAGCAATTTTATAACGAGGTAAACCTTTTCCACCTTTCTTTTGAGCAAACATAGGATTGATAATGTCAGTATATTTTTTACTATTATGAACACGAATTGGTTGTGTGCTCAAATATTGTTTTTATGAGCATTTGTCGCTTCCAGAATACTTCGATAATTCTGCAAATCACTTTGATCATAAATCTTGGGTTGTTCTGCAATGAGCAATTCCATCAAATCAGCTGTTTTTGGATATCTTCCATCTTTTACTTTAATGCTTCGATCTCCAAACACTATTGATGAGTCACCTAACATCCATTCCGAACCTTCTTTTCGAACTCCATAAATTTTATAATTATCCTGCTGATGCTTCAACATAGTCATATACATGTCTTCTACATTACTGGGCTCTTGAATTACTCCCCTACGAATTTTCGTATCATTCAAATCATCATCATCATCCTCACTAGCTGCAGTTTCAAAATCAGATTCATGATAAGGTTCAATTGTATCATCATCAAAACTGTCATTAAAACTTTCATTTTTGACCATTTCATCCTTAACCTCTTTCTTTATTGCTCTACTACTACGTTTAGATACTTCAGATTTTTCAACTGTCTTAACTAGTTTCTCGAGAGGATCAACAATAGGTTTAAAAGTTTCTTCTATTGACTGTTCAAATTTATCTTTTCCAAATTTCAGCAGACTATACTTGCGTTTTACAGCATTTCGCGCTTTCACAAGCTGATGAAATATATTCTTTTGTCTCTGAATATCAGTCATGTTGATACTTTAACAGTCAAAAATAGACTAATGAATGTCGACTAAGTGTGTCCTATATTTATAGCAAAAGTGTTAAAACCCTTTCGATATCTACCATTGTTAATAGCACTATCTTTATCAATTAGTAAAAATCCATGTTTGTCATCCATCCAACATTTTGAGCATAATTCTCGAAACTGCGAATACGACATGTCCGAGTTGACATGATCGTTGTATAAGTGTTTGAGATTCATGTCATCTTGTCGGAAAACTACCAAGAGATTGTCGTTATCTCTCACAAGATGTTTCGGAACTTGTGTATAAGACTGACATAGATAGAAACAATCAACTTTCTTATGTCGTCCCATATAGTAGTATGCTCTAACATTGTTTTGTTTTTCTCTGGCTATATCATCGAAAATCATGATCAAACCTAACTCCATTTGGATGTGTTATGAGAGCTAGCAAACTGTTTGTTTTACCACAATTAGAGGGTCCACAAAATACTGCTCGAATACTATCTGGAAGTAAATCACCATGTCGTTTGTTTTTCTTCTCCGGCTCTGCAATAGTATCAAAGTTTACTACCGGAAGCTTAACAGACTGTTTCTTGAACATGTTTGTATAGAGAGGTCTACATTACAACTGTTGTGAGACTATAAATAGAGCTGGTATTTATACTCTCGATATTAGTTGTTGTTTAACCTTTAAAGTGAAATGATCGTCTACAAACGTCGAGGACGAGGTCTTGTTAAAAGATTGTCCAATAATCTTCCAATTGAACTTCATCTACCAGGTTGTCAATACTGTATACCAGGTACTAAACTCACTAAACGATTAGCTCGTAGCGATCCAGGTATTAATCCCCTAGACGTAGCCTGCAAGGAACACGATATAGTCTATTCTCAGAATCGAGAAAACATCGAAGCTAGGAACGCTGCTGATAGAGTCCTTGCCCATAAAGCTTGGCAAAGAGTGGTCTCGAAAGATTCGGGGGTGAAGGAAAAAGTAGCCGCTTTTGCTATCATAAGTGCAATAAAGTTAAAGTCTAAATTTGGAATGGGAGTTCCATTCAAGAAGATAGTAAAAGCTGCATCGAAATCAATCGTTCCGAGCAAATGTGCTCGTAAAGTCATTCTATCAGCATTAAAAGGAGCTCGAAAAGCAGTCAAAGATGCTGGTGGTAAACGAAAAATTGGTATTCCTCGTGTTCTACCAGTTCCATCGAAAGTAAGAGGCTTCTTACCATTCCTTATACCTATATTCGCTGGTTTAAGTGCGACTGGTGCTATCGCAGGAGGAGCTGCAATAGCGAAAGCTGTTAATGATGCTAAATCAGCAAAACAGGCTCTTGAAGAACGTCAGAGGCATAATAGAAAAATGGAAGATATAGCTCTTGGTAAAGGGCTCTATTTGAAACCGCATAAAATAGGGCTCTGTCTTCGTCTTAAGCCTGGAAATGGATTGAGGAAAAAAAGATCGACGAAGTAAGGTTACCTCAGAGAGCTCATACTAATATTGATCTCTTAAAGTATGCTAAAATCTTAAAAATACCATACTTCCGCGGTATCTTTATGCGTAATGCTTTTCCTATTAATGGACCTCATTATCGCGAATCTGCTATTGTTAATTTGGATGATACTACTGGTCCTGCCACACATTGGGTAGCATATCGAAAGAGAGGTAGCGATGTTGTATATTTTGATAGCTTCGGCGACCTTCAACCACCTCTAGATTTGATGTTGTATTTGGGTGTTGATCGAATAAAGTACAACGCTGAACGATATCAGGACTATGATACATTCAATTGCGGTCATCTTTGTCTTGATTTCTTAAGCTCCAGGCTATATAAAGGAGCAGAGAAGTGATTATCGCTACATTATCATTTCAACTATCATGAATGATACATTGACATTGAGTCTTTCAGGCACATCTTCTACACTTGACGCTCAATTCTTCCCACCGATTGAACTCTCAACGCATAAGGACTACGTTCTTGGATTGGTTGAACTTTTAACCTTTAATTCGATTCCGAATATTGACATAGATAACGACAAGTTTTACGTTGATAATGAAGTAATCTCCCTACCTACTGGAAGTTACGAGATCGAAGACATAGACAACTATCTTCGCGAAGCATTGGCTGCAAGAGACATACTTATCAGTCTCAAACCAAACAACAACACTCTTCGTAGTGTAATAGAGTGCAGTCATACAATTGATTTCCGTCCAAAAGATTCGATAGGCCAATTGCTAGGCTTCACACAACGACTTCTTTCATCAAACGTCTCTCATAGCTCTGATCTACCTGTATCCATACTCAAGGTCAACGCTCTACGAATTGAGTGCAACATTACCACTGGTGCCTACATAAATGGAAAAAAAGTGCATACTATACACGAATTCTTCCCAGCAGTACCACCAGGCTACAAGATTATCGAAGTTCCATCTCAAGTTATTTACCTTCCAATCACTGTGAAAAGCTTAGATCATATTCAAATTCGTATAGTCGATCAAGACGGACACTTGGTTAATTTTCGCGGTGAAGTAATAACAGTGAGATTACATCTGAAGCAAGTATAATGGGCATCGTTTACGGTCGCGGGTATATAAGGAATCGAAAATATCGAAAAGTCAGCAGTCGTCCGCGAACGTTGAGAACGCTAACACGGCAAAACATTCAGTTTCTAAAAAGCCTCAGCTTAAGAGTTGGTGGAAAATAACGTGTATATTCTTCTGCTGTCAAAATGGAAGAAATTCTAAATATACAGTCACCCGTGACATTCGATGAGTCAATATCTCATTATGAGATTCACGCTCATCAACCTTACAACGTTTCATCTTACAATAATAGTGATGAAATTCGCATCTCGGTACAACATCAAGACTTGTGTCTTTTGCCGTCAGCTAGTTCGCTTCATGTATGTGGTAGGCTAACCAAAGCTGATCGTACTCTCGTGAAAAATACAAAGTTGGTATACAACGCCGTCTGCCATATGTTTGAAGATATACGATATGAGATAAATGCTATAGAGATCGATAAATGTAAAAATGTCGGATTAACTACTCTCATGAAAGGCTGGGTATCGATTAATCCCAGTCAAAGTCTAATCATACAAAATGCTGGCTGGCTCGACGTTGAAGAGAAAGAGAATTTGATGAATAGTGAAGGATACTTTGATATATCTATAACTCTAAGTATGATCCTAGGCTTTACTGAAGACTATCGCAAGGTAGTCGTTAACGTGAAGCATGAACTCATTCTCACTAGATCGAGAAATGATCTGAATTCCGTAATACAGACACCTACGAAGGTCGCAACTGCAACTACTGTAGCAGAGTACGAGCATTTCAAGATTGAGTTGATGAAAGTTGAGTGGCTCATACCATATGTAGTATTATCTAATCAGCATAAAATCTGGATCCTTGATCATATTCAGAAGGGTAAATCGATTGATATGAGTTTTCGTAGTTGGGAGCTGTACGAATATCCACTGCTTCCTACTACACCCAAACATGTTTGGACAGTCAAAACATCTAATTAGTTAGAAAAGCCCCGCTTCGTTATTCTGGGCTTCCAGATGAATCGAAAAGAAATGAGAGAAGTAAATTCTAATCGTTTCGATCACTGCAATATCAGTAATGTGAAACTCTTCTTAAATTTACAATACTATCCTTATGGAAATCTAAATTTAGATATTGAACGTAATCAGTATGCTATGCTCTACAATATGTATGCCAACTTTCAACATGCATATTATGACAAGAGTATTGAGCCTATGCTGAAAAAGCAACACTTCATCAACTATCTACATCTTATAGTCATCGATTGTTCAAAGCAGAATGAAGCTTTGAAAAACGCGTCAGTTGATGTTCGGCTGGAATTTGAATCCAAAGATAATTTTCCCGCAGGAACCTCTGCTTATTGTTTAATTATACATGATCGCATAGTTCAGTATAATTCTGCAAATGGCGTTGTGAAAAAACTCGTTTGATTTATTCAATAACACTCATTGTATCATAACAAAAATAGATTTGAAACATGGAGAGATTTGAAACTTGCATTCCAATGCTCTCCTGAGTAGAGCGCTTTCATCTTCCCACTCTTGCACTACTATGCGCGTGTATTCAAGCCTCCTTTCTTGCGCTGCTTGTGGTGAGAATGCTAGTCAGAGTCATTCCGAGATGGAGAACTTAGTGGACATGCAAGGCTTTAAGCAGCCTGGCAATGACTTCATCCTCAAGAAGTTATCTATAGTTTTTCTCTAAGAGATGATATCGAACCTATTGTACTACTTTTCAAACAGCCTTTTCCATGGCGTCGACTCACAGAGAAGTACAAGCAAGAGAATACATGGTTGGAATATCATTATCATGGTATACCATGGTCATCTGGAGAAATCGAATATGTAGAATTCGGTAAAATTCTTCGGGAAGCCTTGCATGACTCTACTGCCGTAATGGTAATGGGATCCTTGAAGAAGAAGTGGTTGGAACGTTTCAAATTCAACGTAATCGACATCTTGGAAATGGGATACCCACCTCTAGAGAAGATCAAACTCGTAACGGTTTGTCCTCATGATAATGGCGCCTATAAAGCCAGCTGTGCTCTTCACAATGTACGACTTACGAAGAAATACATGCCAGAGCAATGTAAGCAATTGGAGAGAAAAGATTCATCCATGGGGTGGGAATAAAAAAATACTTATGGAGAGGTTAAGTTACATGGTTGAACCTCACAGGTGAGAGCGATGGTTGGGGCGCCCATCACCTATAAATACGAGAAAACTTCCACATCATGCTCATTCGAACATCATGGGTTCACCACCTAGTAGTGCAGGTTATAAGCCTCTTCCTGATTCGAAAAATGATAAGAAACAGGAAAAGAAGGAAAAATCTTCTGATTGGAAACAGTATTCACAAAAGTTTTCCACAAATACTTATTCTATGCCTGAAAAAGAGGGTTATAAGAGATTTAATTAGCGAGCTAAATTGATTGAATATTAGTCATCCCTCCCGTAACGGATAAGTCGGTAAAACGCTCGGCCGGCGACCGCAAGGTTCCCCGTTAAAATCCCTGCATAGCCAACGATATACTTTTTTCATCTAGAAGATACATATCGGTAATGAAGCAAGCCATCGGTATCAACAGCAGAAGGTAAAATCGAGCCGTTGACGTCACCGACAGCATCGATACGCAACATATATCGATCGGGGATCTCGTGGTCGACAACGCCAACGTTGATGACGTCAACGCTCCTCACCGCTCTCTTACCACTGCTCTCTTACCACCGCTCTCTTACAATCTCGCGGCCAGCATCTCGGTGTTATCATTAAAACGTCGGGCCGCTGACGTCACCACCAGCATCCACACGCATACAGCTCTCTCACCGCTCTCTTACCGATGAAAGCTTCGGTGTGCGCTCGTAACGGGGTGCGCTCGTGACGGGTGCGCACGTAACGATATGCGCTCGTAACGGTACAGCTACTCTACTTACAACACCCATGATAATTATTTAGTTGAATAGCATGAGTTTGCATTCACATCAGTGTCTGAGTCGAAATCAGAAGTTGTTCAGTTAAGGTCGATTCAACTTTAAATATCTTTCCACAATCACAAAAGAAATCTATATGCAAAATATGAGCTAAAAGTCAAAATTCTAATTAATGCCGAATGAAAATAGAAGGTGTACGTTTACGTACCATTTATTTACGCTTCGAACATTTTTTACAGCATTAGACAAAAATGTTCGAGAACGTACGCGAACGTACGTAGACGTACGCAAACGTACGAAAATGTAGTATACCAAAAATAATAATATTGATTGCGTATCCGCTCCCAGGTGGCATCCGGTTTTTCATTCTCGCAAGCGCTAAGTTTTTTGCTGGTTTGTATATAAGACCGATAACGTTACTACAAACTAAGTTAATTATAGCGGTAAGAAATAAAGATTGTCTTATGAATGATTGTCTTGATGAAGTTTTGTGTAAATAATTTGTAAAATATTTACAAAATAAGGTGTGAAATATTTATTTTATTCGTACGTTTTCGTACTTTCACGTACATTTGCGTACGTTTGTGTACATAACGTACGTTTCTGTGTAATGCTGTAAAAAATGTTCGAATCATAACCCAATTGTACGTAAACGTACGCGAACTTACGCGAACGTACATAAATTTACAATAGCGTACTAAAATGTAACAAAATTCTACGGTGATTTGCCTTATAGTACCAGCAAATTTTTCCACTTGGGATGCCTTGACAATAAAGCTAAAATACTTATCACTTTCTTCATGTAAAAATACACTGGAAACCAGAAATACAATGTGCTAGAGATGGTAATTTCTGTGTAACTGTCTACAAGCAAAATTTGATACCCTAAATTAAAAAATTCATATGGACTTCAATGTGAAAATATGAATGACAAGAGTTAAATCATAATCATGTAGGTTACATGTTTTCTAGGTAGCATAGTAAGTAACTGTGTAAAATTTCAGTTGTGTAGCTATTTTTAATGCAAATAAATGGTATTTTAATGATAGACAAACCTACTGACTCTTATACTGAACTTTTCTTCAAATTCACTATTCAAACCAATGATGACGACATAGAGCATTATTAATATATTTATTAAAAAATAGTTTTGAGGGATTTAGTAACATGTTACATGCTTATAAAATATTAGCAGACGTTAGTGTGCCGCCCAACACTTATGGTAGATTTTCTACCAGTGTTATTAGACATAGATAGAATCAAGAGCGCGTGAAGCGCGCCTTCATTCCTAGTGTTATAAAAAAGAAATGCAGAAACTTCGAATCCAACAAAAACAATTGTTAAACAAATTTAATAAAAATATCTGCAGAAGATTGTATATTGACAGAAAAATAGGCAAGTATAAACAAAAAACTCTTTCCACGAGAGATTCTAACAAATTTAGAAATTTTGTAGAAAATAAAATTCAAGGTCGACGGATTGTTGACTTTAATTACATTTGGCACAAACTGCGTACGTAACAGACTTTCCGCATTTGGTACATTTCACTTACTTTTTTTCCACAGGACCGTGACTTTCTATGTGGCGGTTTAAATTGAATTTTTTTGATTCAATCTTCTTTGTCCTTCTCCAATGCAGCTGATAAACGGGAAGAGAGAAACACCTGACAATCATCGTCTAAAGTAGTCACAATTCTCAGTCCATATCTGTTCTTGACTGGACGTAGGGATGTCACCATGTGCTTCTGTCCGGCCTGTAGCTCAGACATCTTCTTCGTGGGAAGGAATCCTCCACTGGCAATCTTGTTGATAGCGTCCATCTTTGAGGTGTTTGCTCTTTAGCTCGTTGATCGAGAATGATTTCTAGAGCGTTGGGCTTCCTTAAGTATAGTCTTCCCCACCACTACTACCAGCGGTGACGGCGGCTCACACATTGGATTGGCCGGCAGGGAGTCTGCGCAGTAGAGCTGTGGTCTGAAACAAAATGTATGATTAATATAATAACAATTGTTATTATATTAATTATAAATGATTATAACATACCTAATATAATCTGACTCTCTTCGCAGATGGCCCATCTTCCTCGATAAGCTGATATCCATCAATCATGTAATGACTCCACGGTAGAGTATCCGTCTGACCGGGGATGAGGTATCGCTTATCGTCAAGTAGACTCAGAGCAATCTTATGCTCCTTCTCGGTCCTGATAACGTGGAGACGGCTGCGGATGTTCTTTTGTTGTCGGGAGATCGTTGCCTTGTCTAGAAGACAGTGGATGTAGTCGTCAAACTCAATGGTTGACTTGACGACTGACGACTTTACACCCTTTGCCTTCTTGATAGACTGCTGTCCTTGCACTTTGACCGAGTACATCTTGCTACGGAGGCCAACAAACTCCGTCATGATGTTGCCATTGCACTCGTCCTTCATGAGTCCGACTATCTTCTTATTGACCAGAGGAATGTTGAATTGATTATCGACCGGATAATCAGAAGTGTCGAACTCATGAAGGTCAGTCTTCATCACAGCATACATATCTACATCGCTTACTTCATAGATGAGACTGTCTGTGTCTGTGTAGAGGAGCTTGGCCTTGTCTCCCACCCGTTTCTGCATGTACTCGTAGTGGAAGCGGTAAACAAGACTCTTTGACAAGTCCAGCACTGTCAATCCGATGTAGATCGGCTTGCGGACTGAGATCTCGGTTCGGGCAAGCTGGACGGCCACGAGATTCTCGTCGAAAATCGCACAGCTGTGGAAGTTGGGCTGAGCAATATATGCCTCACAGCCATAGCGACCTTCCCACTTGTTTATCAGCTTCACGTCGACTCTCTTGCGCTCATGTTCCATAGTCTTACCATACACTGCGTTGTTGAAGAGTTTGAAGAGCATCTTCTCGAACTCATTCTTGGCATTCTTCCTCATCTCGCTGTTGAGGTCAATATATGGCTTCAACCATGGCTTCTGGTTGAACTGGAGAGCACGATGGATATGCTTCAATCGAAGCCCGTACTTGAGAGCTTGCTTGAGCGACGTAATGCAGGACATACCGCTCCTTATTATTTAGAGTGGTTAGCAGCTTTTCTTGGTTTGAGGAAGCATGCTCTAGACAGAGTGGAAGGTCCTTGTGAGCATGATGGAGACTTTCTGGATACTCCAGATCTACTTCCAGGATGTATCCTACAGAAGCATTATCGAGAACATTGAAGAAGTCACAATTCAGATCTTCCACCCACTTGAAGCCATCACATGGCAGGGATTGTGTCATGGCCCTAGAAATATAGGATTTATTAGTATATCATCATTAATATCATTATTTCAATATGAACTTACTATCCGTATAGGTTATTGACATCATAGTACATCAGATACTTTGACTCTTCATCCTCGTTGTATCCAGACTCCATGTATCTATTATTGGCCTTCGCATACCTATTGCAGCATTGGCTGATACCACCCCGGATGCCTCGCTCGACAAAGAGCAGCATGTCTATGTCAGTTAACAACTGAAGCTTGATGCCAGTATACTTTAACATTGCATCCCTTGTAAATCCGGGGGTGGTATAGTAATGAGCAGGATCTAGCTCATAGGTATGGAGACACTTGGATCTGAAGTCTTCGAACACATTGGCAAGGAGAAGTACGTCTGTCTTCAGATAGAGATCTGAGTACTGACCAAGAGTTGATATTAAAAGCATTCCAAACCGTCTGAGCATGCTTGTAGTCCTCGTCTGATATTCCACTATCATAGAGGCTGCTGTAGAAACTCTCCTTGTCTGGAAGCGAGGTCTCGTTCAGTTGTCAAAAGATTTGATGTGATCGTACGGGAACACACCCTTTCTTCTGAGCAACTCAATTTGAATATCAGTGAATTCCTTCTTGAACTCTTTGTCGGCTATTTCCAACTTGTCCAAGTAAGAAGCGAGTTTATCAAGCGAAGATGGCATGAATCGGAAGGAGTCGATGAACTTGAAGTTGATATCACTTCCATCAATATGCTTGGTGAAGGAGATGTACTTTTCCTTGTTCTGCGGTATGATTGAGGCATGACCTTTGAAGCTATTGGCAAGCTCCTTTATGAACAAGTGCGAATCATATCCACTCAAGTTGTGGAAGATAACTGGTACACATCTGGAGTCATTATAATTAAGGTTACAGCTATTGTGAGCCGCTCCACGATACCTGTAAAAATGAATAATAATTATACGGCTTGTAGAAATTAAACGTGGTTCATCAGTAGCTGTTGACAGTATTATTCTTAAAAATTATTCACAAATTTCAACTAAGGAAATGGCTGAACAACGGTAAGATCATTGTATCTAATATTAGTTAATTCACTTCAAATATAACCTATATTTCTAAGCTTTTATAAGACGTACTAATTTAAGGAGTTTCTGATTAAGGGATAACCGGATCTGAAGCTTCACAACGTCGCCATTTTGCATTTCCAACGCCAAATAAAAAACTAAAAGTTCTATTAAAACTTCTATACCCAGAAAGCTATACCTAATCAAAATACCCCGTTTTTAGATACGGCCGCCCTTTATTCAATTTCTCATAAATTGTCTTATTTGCTCGCTCTTCTAATATAAAAATGTTTAACAGAGATAAGAACAGCAGACCATCCAAGTAACAATTGCGTATTCTTGTGGACTATGTGGAAGACAACCCTACGCTAGTGCCTGGTAACGTGACTAAGCAAACATTCACCTTTGGAATGATTTATCGCGAGATCTCAACTCTGTCATTGGGGGTATTACAAGAGAAACACAAGCATGGGCAACAGTAAGATTTTATATATTTTCTATATTTTTATTGAAGTACAATCTGACATAAACGAAGGTAAAACAAAAATCGCGTCGTTGCAAAAATGGCGCGAACACAAAATACATGAAACAGTATATTCATATAGAAGTTATATCCATAGTTATCCAATTTAATAAAACTTACTTTTAAACCTTATTTTCCACAAAGCACTGCATTCGATCTGTTAATTATTATAAAATATTGCTTCGTATTAATCTTTGTAATCATTTTTAGTACTGGAAAGATATGAAGTGCAGAGCCCTGCACAAACAATCAGTGTTACGAAGAAGCAGTACCATTAACTTTTAATAATTCTAGAGTACTACGCATTGTAGAAGAATATAAAGCTAAACAAGAATCTGTCAGAGAAAGATCGTCTATCCAAATAAACCATGAAAAAACAATTGCTTTGACATCGCAGGCCAACAAAGTAAACAATACTCAAGAGAATTTACGTAACTGTTCAGCTACTTCAAAATCAAATGTTACTGAAGAAGAAAGTTATACAAAAGAGAACACCTTCATTTCCAGGATTGAATCAATTATTAAGTACGCCTGAACTTTCGAACCGTTGTGAACGTCGAATTATTGATGTAAGAAACACAGAACCACGGAATAATGGTTAGAGTCAAATATCCATTATCAATTTCCAAATCACGATTTTCAAAGTATACAAGTTCCTTAATATATTGTTGAACATTTTTAGGGTTTCGGTTTTTATTAAGTTCGCTGCCTGAAAAATCAAATGCTTCCGTGTGTAAAATTATTGATTTAACAAACGAGGAATCTGCAAATAATGGTAAGAGTAGCCTGATTTATACTATTAATATGAAAATGTGCTTAAAAAAATTTCACGTGATTCATGTTCACTTGATATTTATTGGATTGTTGAAAGGTTTTTCCACATACATATTTTCCACAGATTATATGGATTTAACAAAATAAATACCTTTGTTATTATTCGTAAGATATTTTTTATTTAAATTGTTTCTGATAAAGGCTTATTTATTTGTAGTAAAATCATTGGATACTGTAAAAGAAAAAGCAGCAAAATGCAATTGCGCTGAAGTATTATTGGATTGCTTTGAAAAGCAAAATGATGTTCTCAACAAAGGATTTAAAAATATTAAGAGAACCATCTTTCCGGAATTTATTAAAGTGATGGAAAAAAATAATGAACAACTCTTCAATAATTTAGTACAACACAACGTTGAGAATATAACAGACAACAAAGCTGAGATAGAACAAAATGTTTACACAATAGCAGATGAGATTGAAGATGACAAACAAAATGAGCTTCATTAATGTTGTATACACGGTAAACAATTTAGCGACGTATAAAAAATAAAAGTTGAATATAAAATTGTGCTAATTAAATTCTACTGTTTAACAGGTGTCCGGTCCCTATAATTATTACGAATAATGTCCTTAGTATAACTATTTTTAATACTTTATTCATAGATTAAACAAATGAAGAGAAACAAAAATTAAGAGCGAGTTTTAATGATGGATACAAAAAGATTCAATGGAGGTGTCAAAAAAAGATCAGAATTTTGTATTTCAAATATTGCTACAAATTTTTATTTTTCACCAAGCTATGGTATATTTCTTGCTTGTAATTCAAGTTTATATACATCAATCCATGATTTAAAAAAACTTTGAAAGATGTGAAATTATTATCATTTTTATTACATTAATTAATTAGATCAAAGATATTTGTATAATTTGTATTTCAGAAAAAGAATTAAAAATAATAAATAAACAATTGTACTACAAAAAATGGCACTGAGATTACTGCTAAATTGTTGGCCTTTTTTCGTATACCAGTCTTATTTGTTGATATTTTGCTGCTGTATTCATTAAAGTCACTTCATGGGGTGTTAATTGGCAGTCTGTTTCAATGTCGTTCTTGTTTTTGTTTCTATTGCGCTTTTTAATATTCATCGATTTTCGGCATTTACGATATCTACGTTATATATTTCTAATTCTGCTGAAGCGCTGAGCATAACATGCAGCATAGCTTTAAGAAAGTGTTAGTTAAACAAAGTGCCAACATCAATTCAATATTTTGTCCTCTGTTGAGAAGGTAGACAAGGTATTGATTTGAGAAAAGAAATTAGAAGTTTTCTTGATTTTTTTATTTATTTTATTTATTTAATAGCATATAAATATGCCCTTTAAAAGGCATCCTATAGAGGCAAACACAGTTGCCTGTACATAGAAATGGCATACTTAATCACTAATACTAAGATACTTAAAACTACCATATAGAGCCAAGGTAACGCATTTAACGCTATCATGCCCTTTTTCCTTTTCATAGCAAGTTAACAATATTAAAATATTTAAAAAATATAACATCCAAAAGTTAATTCTTTTCTATAAACCTCTTTAATTTTCTTTTCATGGAGATTTTACTTATTGCTAGGTCTTTGAGATCATTCGGTAGCGTGTTAAATACACTCACAGCCACAAAATAACTGCTTTTCTTGCTTACCGTTTTATCAATTTTAGACAATGGTAGATTCTTGTTTCGTGTCTTGTTTGTACTTCTTATGTATCTGTCTCTTAATTCATTATAATGATATACTATACACTCTAGTTCAAACATTTTGCCTTATACTTAGAGGTTGGTTCTCTGCTATATAACAGTTTTTATTTATAATTCGAAGTATTTTCTTTTGTATCCCTTGAATTAAATTTAAGTAATTGTTATAAGCCCCACCTCATGCAATGATGCCATAGTTTGTAATACTTTGAAAGAAGGCATAATAAAGTAACATTAGCGTTTTACTATCCATAAATTTCTTTAGCTTCGCAAAAATAAAGATTAAATATCTTGTTGTTTTTATAATATAATTTATGTGTTTATCCCACTTCATGTTATAGTCTATTATTAAACCTAAATATTTACAACTGTCTACTCTATTTATTACATTATCACCAATTCTGATATTTAAGGTGCTAGGCACACTATCACAGTAATTGCCATATGCAATATATACGGTTTTATTTACATTGAGCGATAATTTATTTAGGTTTAGCCATATTGCCACCTTTCGAAGATATTCATTTAATTTTTCCTGCGCAGCTGTCCACGAGTTATCACATGAGATGATAACTGTGTCATCAGCGTAAGATAATATTGTTTCATTTTGCATATCTATCAGTAGGTCATTCACGTATAATATGAAAAATATAGGGCCAAGTATTGTTCCTTGTGGAACCCCTATCATAATTTTTTTGTACTCACTCTTGCAGTTACTTATCTTTACACATTGTTTCCTTTCAGATAGATAGCTGCTGAGTAATTTTAATGCTTCTCCTCTTACACCGTATCTTTCTAATATGTCCAGCAGTATACTGTGATCTACAGTATCGAAGGCTTTAGCCAGATCTAAGAACGCAGTTATAATCGGTTTGCTTTTATCTAGGTTTCTATATATAATATTTGATAGACAATTGAGAGCATCCTTTGTTCCTCTCTGTCTTAGAAAGCCGAATTGTTTATCAGATATTATTTTGTGCTTCATGATAAAATTATAAAGTCTATTGTATATGATTTTTTCAAATATATTGGCAATATTAGAAATTAGCGATATTGGTCTATAGTTACTAATACAACTATTGTCTCCTGATTTATATATAGGTACAATATCTGCTTTTTTCAGTGCATTAGGCCAGATTGATTGCTGTATGCATAGATTAAATATGGACATTAACGGTTTTGATATATGTTTCGATAAATATTTGATAGTTATTGCACTAATGTTATCTACTCCACCAGCCTTTTTTTTTCATTGCAATAAATATATTTTGAATTTCATACATATTAGTTGGATTAATAAAAATTGAGTAGTTGTTTCGAACTGGCAGTTACAATTGTTCTAAGTCCATTTTTTTAATTTTATTGCTTAAATTTAATCCTACATTACAATAATATTCATTCATAGTGTTCGCAATAGTGGTCTTGTCATCAATTTTCTGATCATTAACTATTATACTATCAAGTGATCCTCCTTGCTTCTTTTTTTTCCCTAACTTATCATTTATTATACTCCAAAGCTGTCTTGAATTAGCACTGCATTTTCTAATGGCATTATTTTCGTATTTATACTTAGCATCTTTAATTACCTTACTCAAAATTTTTTCATAATTTTTATAATCCATTTTCAGTTTCATATTTGTTGGATTCTTTTTCCATATATTATATAACAACTCTTTAGTTTTACAGGATATTAATATTGCTTTCGTAATCCATTTTTTCTTAGGAACTGTATCTTTTTTGTTTATATTAGTATATTTTCTATCAGTTGCTTTTTCAACACAGCCTTGTATCATACTTATTAATTCATTTATAGCTTGGTCAGGATCATTTATTTGTGACAATGAGTCCCACTCAACTCTTTTTGCAATATTTATTAACTTGCCATAGTTAATGCAGGCTGATTGATTGTAATCATTTTGTATTTTGAATTTATTAATACTTATGAAGAGTGGATAATGATCATTAAACGGTATGTTTAACTTAAAAGACTCCAACTCAATATTTCTTACTTTGGCAAAACAATTGTCTATACACATCCCATTCTCACTGTTCTGAGATGGTCTTGTGATTCCTCTAAAAAATGGAGTATATTCATTTTCAAAAAAATTATTCAGAAATTCTTGAGCGATTGTCTTTTCAGCTAAACCAATTTTGTCATAATTAGTTTCCCTTATATCAATATTAAAATCTCCAAATTTACATTGATTTTTTATATTAACCTGTTTAGCCAGGAATTTTCTTACTGAATTAGTAAACTCAGATTTCGATACATCGTGGCACCTGTACATAGCAGAGATCCTGATTGCATCACCTGACTCTAGAAAAGTATCAGAACTTACAACACTCACTCTATCAATTACTTCTATTTTAGTTTTTTCCTGTATATTGTTTTTTATATATAACATGACTCCATCAGCCCTATTAATTTTACTGTCATTGTAATAGCTTTTATATCCTTGTAGTTGTTAGTATTGAGGATGTTGTAAGATCCATGTTTCCGTACATATTATAATAATTGGTTTTACTACCAAGCTTTCAATAAATGATTCTAATTTTTCGTAATTCGCATTTAAACTTCTTATATTTACACAGAGAATTAAGTTCTTTTTTTCGAGATGCTCTTGTTGAGTGATCTGATGTTTTCTGCATCACGTTCTATGTTGTGTATGTTTTCAAAATTGAATTCTTGCGCCATTAGTTAATCCTTTTTTCTTAGTCTATTTGTTATACGTGTGTTAACTGCGTTGAGTGACGTAGAAGACATCCCAGATGTACGCATGGTTATAGCCTTGTTTGAAATATTTTCTGCCATACCGACATATCTCGGTATTACAGGTTGTATCGTGTAGTCAGTAAGATCAATGAACTTTCTTATTTTATTTTGTAGGATACTGCTTGCGTGGCTATCTGTTGCCATATGCTCAGTATTATATTGAGTTTTATATTTATTATTGCTGAAGATACAGTTAGGACAATTTAATTTATTACCTGAACAATCTGTAGTCTTATGATTACCTGCACATTTTAAGCATGTGTGATTATTTGTGCACTTAAAGCCATTATGCCCATATCTACCACAATTAAAACATGGCTTAACGTTGCAGTAGTCATGCACCTTACAGTTTTGATAACCCACGAAGATCCTGTTTTTATTCTCTCTCACATGTTGATATAGTTCAGCAGGAATTTCTAATATGACTGACTGTAGATGAGTTTTGGAGTTATCATATGAGTGCAATACTGTACACTTCTTGTTGAATTTACTAAAATTTCTTTCATTTATGTCATCTTCAATTTTTTTATTGTCTAGATTTTCAAAATTATCTATTCCAACTACTTTAACCTTTGGATTCTCTATTGTTTATTTTGTAACATCACAACTTTCATCAAGCTTTTTCTTCAAAACATTATATGCTTTGCTTGCACTTCTGTTAAACAATCTACTATTATTTCACTCTTTTTCTTAATTAGTTGTTTTGCTTGTATGCTCTTATCTTTAATGAGATAGTGTGCAACAGTATCATTTATTGTGTCTATAGGGTAATCTTTAGTATCTTTGTTTTTAACTATAATTTTTGGGATTCGTTTTGGCTTGTTGTTAGTCATAGCACTCGAAATTACTTGAGCATATGTTGTTTTTTGAGGTATTTATTTCACTTTTCTGCTTATCAAGTAATTCACTCAATAACTTATTTTTTTCTTTCAGTTCTTTATTTAGTTCTTTTAATAGTGCATTTTCACGCTTCAAAATACTGTCCATTGATACACTGTTCTCATCATCATCCTCACTTTCAGCTTCAGACACACTTATTTTATCACTTTTTCTCAATTTAATCTGAGCAATGGTTATTTTGGCTTCATTACTAAGCACATTTGTATTCACTTTCGAGGTTAGGTCTACTTGGTTATGTTCTGGACATAATCCTAGAACTCCACTAATTTTTACTGCCCCGTCTATTTTAGCAAAATCACGAGTATGAAAAGCTTCCTCACATATTATACAAATAACCGTTTTTACTTCCACTTTTGGATGACATTTATAGAAAATTGCTGACTGTGAAGTCACCGAGCCCGCGCTCGATGACTCCATCTTGGAATAACTGACTCCATCTTGGAATATTTTGTAATTAATAACTAGTTATATATAAGGCAAAGGGGGCCAAAGGCAAATTTTTTCGCATTCTTTGCTCTTGCCCCTATATACGTTATTTTTGCTTATTCAACAAGCAATCACATTAAGACATCCGGTAATCACTAATTAAAGAGAAGATTACCATATAATTCATATGAATCAGCTATTTGTTAATCCGTAGGAGTTTGTTATTAATATTTGTTATTATAATATTATAAATTAGCAAAAAATTTATGAATTTATAGACTCGCTTACGGATCATTTTCAGCGGGAGAAAGCTAACCGGGATAAGAGTACGTGCGAAGGGCTACCTCTGCTCTTAACTCCGTAGACTATCAATCGTTGTAGCGACTGACGATGAGTTTTCACAAAGTATAAATAGTTTGCCATATTTTTTCGCATTAAAATGACCGTAAGAATATCGTTTACCTTTTTTACAAACTGTTAACTGCCAGGAATAATAACGGGGATAAGAGCAACGAATGCGTTCGGCTCGTGCTCTTATCTTCATACACTGTCAGTAACGCTGATATTCATTCTAGATCAATTTAAAAGGTCCGTCAATTGTTTATTATTCTAATTCGCTAAAACACTTGACAAATCATATTAGTTTTCTAGTTCATACTAGACTAGTTCATTTCTAGTTCATATTCATATATGAAAAAAAGTTTGCGAGTTCCTTTTTCTCTTATTTCTATATAGTCCTTTTACAATGTTACATGGGCTATGTGTGTCTTTTATTAACTAAAAACTTTACGAATTCCCGATCAATATATTATACATTACATTACGGAATAATTTGAGGGTAACAAAGATGACTGGGGCAAGAGCGCGAGTTCAGGACTATCGTTGCTCTTATCCCGGTATGTATCATTCATGATTTTACAATTTACTGGAAACAAAAAGTAATCTAATGATTTGTAATGAGTCATATTTTGTCAGTTGAACTCAAAGCTTAACGAAAGTAATATTTATGAATTCGTGCATCCGGCCTGTAGCATATGCAGCAGTGACGCGAAGCTTCTATTTTTACAAAATGTGTCTGGAAGTGCATTGCAGGTGCAGCCTGTCCTTTCTCGTCTTTCTCTCTGTATCTCAGGTGCAGCTCAAGTAGTCCTCACGCGGACGAGCGCTGTGTGCAGGGCTATGTGTACAATCGTACAATTTCGACCAGATATACTATAAGTTTCTACTTCGATACAGTACCTACTAGGATGAAGCTATTCTTCAGAAGATACAAGCAATGGAGTAGAAAGGTTATATCTATTTTGACATTATGGTTGCCATAAGTACTTGGCCCATTCGTGATTTCGTTGGAGGTGAGAGGTTATGCATGCGCCTCCTAATGTAAGTACCTACTACGATAAAGCTGTTCTTCAAAGGATATAAGCAGATCGAGCATGGAGTAGAGGTTATGTCTATGTTGATATTTGACATATCTGGTCTATTGGTTATTCCATTTGCGTTGAGAGGTTATGTATGTGCAAGAATATCTCACTGTGGCCTCTTTTGCTCATCTGTACTTCGCATACGAGTAATCGGGGTTAAACATGTTTTTGTTTGTTTGTTTTCTGACTTATTTTCCTTTTTCTAGGTTCATGGTAGGAAGAGTTTTCTTTGGCTCAACCAGAATGTGATTGGCTGAGAGAGGCTCCACGGGTTCTTCCAGGTAAGATAAGAGTGTGTCAATGCATTATGCTTAATTATCCAGATAATCATGTTTTGTTGTGTTTTATAGGCGTTGACAAGGGCTTAGAATACGTCAAGATCTTTCAGTTTTTAACAACAAAGTAAAGTCTGTTATACTAGTACTTATATTTTATCATTTTCTAGGAATCAGATTTGGCAAACGAAGGAAATATACAGACCTCAAGACCACCAATGAAGGTCTGAAATGAAGCAGCCAGCTTCGTCAACTTCCTCAAATAGTTAAGAGAATGGCAGGAACACCATCTTCGATAGGAACTGCAGCTACGCTCACTGCAGAATTTGATATGTCTTTTTTTTTGGGGGGGGGAGAGGTAGTAATTGTAAGTAGTAGCATGTAAGTTGTTGAGTTCGGTTATCTGAGGAAATTTTGTAATACCTTTATAGGTGTAGCATGTGCAATTTTGAGGATAAAGGAGAAAGAAGAAGTATAGAATGTTAAACTACAAATAGTTTTCAAACGAAGTTACGCATGCATTCGCGATATTTTGTAAAAGCGTTTATTACTTGAGCATCTGGGTCTCTAGCATCCCAAGAATAATATCTCTTACACGTATGATTTACACGGAAAGCAAATAAATCTATTGAAGGATAGCCAAAATCTTTAACTATTTTTTGAAAAGCAAAATTAGCTAACTCCCATTCTGTGTCAACATTGGTTATTCGAGACCCCTCGTCAGCAATATTTTCTTTAGAAGCAATGTATTCAGCAAAAGTCCAAATCTCTCTCTCAATACACCATTCCCAAATTTCTTTTGTCAAAGCATGTAACTCTTTATGTTTAATACCACCCATCTTATTTATGTAGGCTAATGCTGTAATATTATCTGTTCTTAATAGTATTTGTTTATTAAAACTATGGGCAGCGAAGCATTTTAAAGCCAAAAAGGCTGCTTTAATTTCTAAAAAATTGATGTGCATTTCCTTTTCTTCCCTATTCCAAAAACCATTGGCCTTTTTATTACCACAAATGGCTCCCCAGCCTGTCGTGGAAGCATCAGAGAATATCTCCAAATCAAAATGACTTGATCTTATTTTATTTTTAACAATTAATATCTGTGATTGCCACCAATTTAACTCCTCTTTTGCTTCTAAGGATAAGGTTATCCATTTGTCCATATTTTTAAAATTAGATCTTAAAGCATTTCTTTTAATTAGTTCTAAATGTTTATAGTAAAGCCATCCATAAGCTACGGCTGGGCATGCTGCCACCAAAACACTTATACATTTAGCTATAACCTTGACCTTAACTCTTTCCATATTTAATAAAATATCTATCATCTCCCTGATCTTAACACGTTTATCCTGTGGTAATTCTAAAGTCATGTCAGCTGAATTAATGTTTAAACCTAAATATTTACATAAACGTTTGGGAACGGTTTCACTCTTTTTCCAATTAATAATAAAACCAAAGTATATAAGTAAAGAAATTGTTAAAGTAGTATTTTTACTACATTCTTCTTCAGATCTATCTAAAATTAGAAAATCATCCAAATAAATAACTACTCCTACTCGATTTTTTCTTAGCCAATTCACAATTGGTTTACCTATCTTTGTAAACACAAAAGGAGCTGACGACAAGCCAAAAGGCAAAACATTAAATTGATATAACTGATGCTTACATTTAAATCTTAAAAACTTTTTGTATTCGTCATGAATCGGTATAAGAAAATATGCTTCCTTAGGGTCTAGCCTACACATAAAATCACCTTTTAGTAAGTTAATTGCTGTACAAATGTCCTCAATTTTAAAATGCTCCCTTTTAACAAAAGATTTGAAATTTTTTAATTCAGAATAAATCCATCTTTCATTAGGGCTTTCTGGGTTAGACTAACCGAAATCTCTTCATTTAATTTTGGGGCTTCTAAATTAATTTCATCATTTTTTCTAGGAATTGCCGTTAAGAGTTTTTGTTTTTCGTCCTTATCTGTCAAACCCTTTCTTGACCAGATTTTAACTCTGTCAGCTACTGTCTTTATTAAAACAAGCTTCTTTTCATCTACTTCAGATGGATTATCTCCCAAAACCTCCTTTGTTTCCTCCTCGATAATTTCCGTTTGATATTCCTCTTCCTCAACCTCTCCATCCTCCATTTCATTCTCCTTTTGAGCGTCAAGAATCTCTGCAACAGAGATCAACAATTTTCTCTTACTTTTTTTTAGCCATGTTTTCGACTTGAAATCGAAAATCGGTCACTTTTGCAAAAGAAAAGAGAAAGAAATATAAATTTTCCATTTGCCTTTGTTCTCGACTTAGTATCGAGAATCGGTCTATTCTCTTTCTTATTACCTTCATATGTCAAAGCCTCGTCGGCCGGTATTTGCTCCATCACTTCCAGTTCTCCTAAAAGATCGTTCATTCGCTGTTCTGCCGCTCTTAATTCCTTCTCTTTCTTCTCTTTTAATTTTGCAACGCAAAGTCTTGCTCTCTCCTGCTCCATGTTAACGATGTGTCGTCACCGAGCGCCAAGAAACGAATGAAGTAGAGAGGCAGTAGCCCAGAGTGGCTGGAAGAGTAGGGGTAAGATAGAGCGAGAAAAAAAGAGAAAAAAGTCTTTTTTCCGGATCTATCTCTGAAAAGTGGCGTCATCTGGCAACAAGTTGCGGTACTACAAGTGAAAATATCTTCGAACAAGTGCAGTGAAATATAATTGTTTTTATATGTGACTTCTATTGACTGAGAAAAAGTATACGACTATTGAGACGTTTTCGTCTCGGTTTGTGATATATAGCTTATTATTATGGTATGACCATGAATGGTTTAAATATTGTATAATAGCAAAGTTTCTGATGTTTCTATGCTTATTATAAAAAATATCTTTTTATACATTTATATTTATTTTTCTGTTTTTCTCAAATAAAGTCTTGAAGAGGTCCTCACCCAGGACGAAACGTTGCCAATTTATATATCGATTTGGGTTGTTTATTTTTGGAAAAACTTAGGGTTATCCTCCCATTTTTGTTCTTATCCAAGCTAATTTTAAATAATATAAATTTATTCAAATAAACCGTAACTTATAATCAAGATATATCATCATAGATGTTTTAAACAAACATTACCATAAATTATATAGTTTCATTAATGTATTATATATGTTTACTATAATATTCAAATATATTTTATACAAATTTACAACACATCCCAAGCTGATGTGAATTTTCAATATTTTAACGTTTTTATCAATTATCTATAGTCATTTCTATTGATTAATCTCAACTGAGATCTTTACTATTAGGTATACTATTTTTTAAGCTCGTTTGAAAATAATTAGGTGAATTTAGTATATGATATTGTTACATAATTTTATTATGATTTTTTAGTCCCAAATATTCATATAATAAAATCATATATTAAAATCACATATATACATATAGCATTACAAGATAAAAGGTAGACAAAATGATCGTCGTCAATTGTTGCGATTGAATTATTCGACCTAAGCCTTGATCGCCTGCTGGATTCTTCAATAATTCTTCAATAAAAAATGATAAACTATTAACAGATAACTGTAGTTGTCGGCTCCACGTGCTGTTTGCTCTTTAATGTCATCCTAAATATCTCGCGTTTGACAATTTTAACGTTCCTTCGGACTCAACACAACATAATACACACCCTATTGATAAATCTCAGATGAGATCTCACCTAAGATCTCATGACAAAATCTCATTTGACCAAGTGCGTGAATTAACTAAGTTCCACAGCTGAAAAAAGTTCCGTGAGGAAAAATTTACTTGTAGGACCGTATTTTTTTATGCGTTTCAGACGATTTTGAATCATTCTACATATTTGCTAAATGTACATTTCGAAAATTTTTATTCATAAAAAATTTACTTATAAAGAACTATACATCTAATTTTTATACAAATATTTTACGAATTGTGTAGAAACGTGCTACTATAACAATTTTTACTCAACTGCTTTGGTTCACACTTTCGCAGTAGTCTCTATGGCTGTGGCGGCTTAAAAAATCCTAATTTGGCTAATATGGCTAATAAAAGAGTACAGCCTATGAAATACTCCGCAATGAAATGACATAAAAAAGAACTGAGATCAATAAACCAAAGTCCAGTTAGTCTTAGTCTTAGTCTGTTGGGTGGAGGTGAACTGCGGCGGCCCCTACACGGGGACGTGCCGGTCGGGCACTCAGGTGAAGCCCATTGTGCTGTGCCTCTTAAGCCATAAGTAATTACTTTATAAACCCTTGTTTATAGCTTCGGCCACTCGGCAAATTGATGCTAAGCTCTCTAACCTTAGCTCCTCTAACCCCAACATGGGAACCCCCCACACCCTCTGTCTTGCCCCTGCGAAAGCTGGGCATTCACACAGCAGGTGGAAGGTGGTCTCCTCTTCAAACTCACACCACCTGCAGCTCCCGGAGTCCCTGCAGTCCCTGTGTCCACTGACTTTCCTGCCTGGTATGCATGCTGCTTGCTGTGCAGCGGCGCTTCTACTAGTGATGACTCTTTGATATAGCTGTCAATCAGCCCTATCCAGAGTTTTAAGTAAAAACGAGGTCATGCTGATTGGCCTGAAATTCCTTGAGACCGCGTATTTTGTCTTACCTGGTTTGGGAAGGAAAGCCACCCTCGCTTGTCCCTGTTTTTCCGGCACATACCCTAGTGCTGGACAGGCTCTGTACAATTTCTCCAAGGCTGGGACTAATATGTCCATACCCTGTTGCAGCAGAGCCGGGAAAATGTCGTCCGGACCTGCCACCTTGTAGGGCTCGAACATCCCTATGGCCCACCTTATCCTTGCCATGTCTGTTATCCGTTTCGTCAGTCTCCAGTCCTCTCTGCGGGCCATCAGCTGAACGGCTTCTGATCTTGCTCCTTTCCTAAAGTCTGGAAAGTGGGTTTCCATCAGGCCTTTTATGGCCTCATGTCCATTCTTTGTCCAGCCCCCCGTTACCAATCTAATCGAGTCTGTCAGTGGCTTCCCCGGGTATTGCAGGAAACTGCACAGCCTGGCCGTGTCTGATACCATGCTTCGGCAGTATCTCTTCCAAACATCCACCCCGGCCTTTTAGATCTCCTTCTTATAGTTGTTGTATAGCCGCCTTACTTTCTTCCTGCGTTTCTCTAGTGACTTATTCCACCAGGGAGCGCCCTTAGATGGCCTCTTTAGCTTGAGTTCACAATTGTTCTCGTAATAACTTATTATTATATCCCTTAGAATTCTGCTGCAGTGATCGATGTCCTCCGCCGTCCCGTGTGTGACAGGGAAGCTACTGATACTTAGCCTTAAGTTCCTCTCTGTATCCTACCCAGTTTATTTTCCTAGGGTTCCTTATAAGCCGATCGAGCGTACTTTGTCCGCCAAGTCTAAACACGATGTGTTGGTGATCCAACATGGAGACTTCCTTTGACACTCTCCAGTCCATAACCTCGGACCACACGTTTCTGGAGGCCAGGGTGATGTCTATGACCTCCTCCCTAACGGCGTTTCGGAAAGTGGGTCTACTGCCCGTATTGAGGAAGTCCATGTTCCTTGTTGCTAAGAACTCCAATAGACTTTTTCCGCTAGGATTGTAGTCTGTGCTGTCCCAATATGTGTAATGTGCGTTTGCGTTACAACCTATTATAAGCTTGGTGCCTTTGGCTTCGCATTCTCTAATTAATGCGATCATGTCCTCTGTTGGGCACTTTTTCTCATAAGGAAAGTATGCTGCTGCAATCATAAGGACTTTCAGTTCACCTTAAGTACCCTTGTAACTTACCCTAGCTGTACATAGATCCCTTGAGCAGTGCTTTGGCACCGTCTCTACCTGAAGCCCCTTAACAATAAGGCACGTTCATTCATATTGCTCACGCTGTTGCATTGTCGAAAGCACCGCCACCCGCATCTACCTTTGCGCTTACCGTAATAAGACCGGGATCGATCTCCATGACCTCTGCTCCCATCTGTCCCTGCTCTTTCTCCGCCTTTTCCTTGAACGGGACGACATGCGCCCTGTCGCCTCTACAGAAAGGTCTTCAGTGCCTCGACCTCAGTCCTTTCCAGCACCACCTGAATGGCCGTCTCACCTCCTTCTTTTTACCCTCGGTGCCCACCGTCACCGTTGGTTTCGGCGACCACTCAGGAGTCCGGTGTGAGTATGGAGTTCTGCCTTTTCAAGCGCTTCACCACGACATTCGAAGTATGCACCTCGGGGGCATAGATCATCACTCTGACCAGCTTCTGGAGGTAACCCATCCTAATAGCCTTGAGTTGGGTGTCCTCCCCACACGTCCATTTAGTAGCATTACTAAGTAACCACTCCTTGTCCTATTGGTCGTTGCAGTGGAAGATCTGTGCACCCCTCTAGAACCAATTGTCCAAGAAACTTGGAAAATAGCCTCCATCCGGGGCGTCATCAATCTTCCCCTTCAAGGCCTCCAGAACCTTCTTTCCCTGGTCCTCGTCAAGGCGCTCTTCCGGGTACTTTACCGGAACGATGGCCACCTTTAAGTCGGTAGCCACCACTCGGCTGTAGCTCTTTGGAGCGTCCCCAACCGACCTCTTTTTAAGCTCCCTCGTTTCATTTTTTTTCATACTCTATTGTTCCCGAGGTGGCACCAGTATTTGCTGCTGGGGCGGACCCCACAGCCGCCCGGTGACTCTCCTGGGAACTTACACCGGTATTTGCCGTCTTGACGACAGCCGCCCGGTCTTTCAAAATACCGTCCGGACTTGGCTTGAGCTGGGGAGCTCCTTTTTTACTGGCACTTTTGCAACCGTTTCAAGTATTATATTCTTATCTATTTTCTTGTGTTTGTTTTACGGGTGTGTTAGTGTGTGTGAACCAAGCCTCGTCCTTGCATCCCGGGCCAGTACACCCACCAGAAGCCACCCACCACGGAGAAGAGAAGCCAACCCCGACTCTTGTGGCCTCAGCAGCTCCCCCCCCCCCCCCCCCCGACCTAACATGGCCCTATCCGGTCACCAACCGGCACTGTTAGGTCGGGCGGGATTTTTCGTCAGCTGATATGGTAGCAAGATCATGCTGGTTAGGCTGACCCGGGCCCCTGTACTGTCCGACGGCCTAGGAACGCCAGACAACCTAGTTTTTTTACGGTACCCTCAGATCGACGCAGTCAGACCTCCTCGAGTGACCCTGGTGGACACACGTGCCCGGGGGCAGCTTTGGGGTCGGCAGTGTGTGAGTGTTGAGGTGGGACATGTGTGTTCATGTGTCGTGTTTCCCAACCGGTACTACCGCCTTTGACTAGTTAAGGGATTACTCTTAGCCTCTAGTCGGTTCGCCAAGAAGTTTTCGCTATCCCCCCTCTTAGACGAGGAGAGTTGAGCGAGTCTCGCCCCCAGGCCCGTTGACAGTCCAAAGCAAGGGAGAGCCCTTTTTATGGGAATCCCGCACTCGAGTGAGAGCCCTTTTAATGGGGATCCACATACATTTGAGAGCCCGTTTCACAGGGAATTAGACACAGCCAAAAACATTCACTCTCTCTCTCACCGGGTCCGGGCCCGAGATGCATCGCACAATTGACCAGAGGAGCCCCCTCACCGGCCCATCGGGCACGGCAAGGTGGCAATCCATTGAGGGGGTCCTCGAAAAATCCAGTTTATTATATTTAATCATAATAAAGCAACAACAACTTTTTTGGTTAATAAAGGGCTTACTTAACTAAAGTTAACTTAAGTTATATATTGATCAATTAGAAAAAGTCTCAAGATACTTATTACGTAACTTGCCATGACCGTTTAATTATGTTTATGGTGATCTTGGCGAAAAAAATCACGTGATTTATCACACGATCCATTACGTGATCAATCACCGTGAGAAATCACGCGATGAATCACCTTCAAAATCACGTCAGAAATCACTCATAAAATTAAAGTACTTGTTTGAATTAAAATTAATTAAATTATTTTATTTTTACTAAATAATTATGAAAAATATATTTATTTCTAATTTAAATAAATTAACCACAACAAAATGAAAAAAAAAAACTTTGTTCTAACCGAGGATCGAACCCCGGTCCTGAACTTCATAATCCATTATCTTACTGCCTGAGCTATTTGTGCTGTAATAAGCCTTGAAATTCTATGCTACTTCTACCTAAAAATATGTTAGATTTATAACTTTGTAAAGTTTACACGTATACTTTAAGATAAAAATTGAAAAGATCTAAAATATTTTTGAAGTTAAAATTGATAATTGTAATCTAAATTTATACTACTAAATAATATATATTATTTAGTAGTACAAATTTAGATTGTAAATATCAATTTATTATAAATTATTTTTATTTTATTATATTTATTTAATTATTTTAATATATTTGTTAAATTATTATTATAAATATTATAAATATCAATAATATATATTATTTAGTATAGAAGAATCACTACAATTTATAAGGATTAAAACACAATATAAACTTCTCATTGTGTAATAAAATTGTTTTTTTTTATTTTATCAAATAACAGCACATAGCCTATACACGTAAATGATACATTACTTACATTCATATATGATCTATAAGTTATCATTATTAGGACAAGAAAAAATGGCTCAAGGGATGAGATAATGGATTGTAAAGTTGAGAATCAGGGTTCAAGTCTCGGTTACGGCAAAGTTTTTTTTTTCACTTTTTTGCGGTCAATTTGTTTGGATAACCATCAACAAATATATATTTTTCATAATTATTTAGTAAGAACAAAATAATTAATTTCAATTGAAACAAATACTTCAATTTTATGAGTGATTTCTGACGTGATTTTTAACGTTATTTATCAAGTGATAAATCACGCCAAATAGTCAAATGATAAATTACGTAATAAATAACAATTCAAGTGATCTATCACATCTTCTATCACGTGATTGATCGTGTGATGAATCACGTGATTTTTCATATAAATTTGCTGGGCATCATGTAGATGCAGAGCTTATGAGCTTAGGATTTAGTATATGTTAGCAACTTGCTGTGCCTGGTGCAGATAGTTTTAAGAGACGATAGTTTAGTATTTTTATTTTTTCATTTGCATTTCGCTGTGCATGGGGTAGGTAGATTTAAGTTTATGGGATGTATTAGCATTCACGTTTTATATTTAAGTCTCGGGTAACTAGATTTGGTACATATAGGATTCTTGTTTTTTAGTTTTAGAATGACATTTTTTTATCCCTCGGCGTAGCCAGCAAATCTGGTCTCCATGGGCGCAGCCACCGGTAATTCGAACATTTTCGAATTGATGCTGGGTCGCCGGATGGCTAACTTCAGGGGACAAAGCGGAATGTTTTTACCGCGATGCCCCCTGAAGTTGGCATTTGGGCGATCCTCCGAATAATCGTAACCTCAGCGCTGCACAAAGAGTGGGTCGAATCAGTCGGTTCACTTCACCTCTCTATCTTACACCGTGTACAGAGCCTTAACTTGCGAATCTATAACTGTTTCTTGTTCTTTTTAGCGTGTGACGGGCCTAACTTCCGGAGTTCAGTTTATTTACACACGTGTATAGTATATGATATATGTATTCCAATAGCTATGCAAATATATAAAAATGTCATTTGAGTAACAAATTATATTAAAAAAAATAAAAAAATGAGTGACTTAGATTACAATTGTGATAGTGATCAAGAATTATCTGAAAATCATTCAAAACTTATTGATGCAGTCAAGCAATTTGATAAAAATCAAAGGTACTATTATATTATATACTACATACATACAATATTTATTAGTCAAATTATAAGTTGTATCAAAATGCTATTGATTATTAGTAATCGTCATTATTTTCACTATTAATGTCTTAAAATTTCTTAATGATCACCTTTCGTTAATCACATTATTAATAGACTGTAGGTTTCTTATTTTTATATTACCCTAAAATATATCTTTTGTTTTTAATTGCAGAGTTAAAAAACCTGATAGGAGTGAACCTAGCTTGGAAGTTTCAGAATTTCATTTGGTTAACAGTGGTATCACCAATCAAAATGCTGTTGAAATTGTAGATTTAGCCAAAATACTGGGGAAAAAGGAACATCATACTGATCTTGCTAATCAAATTAATGCTACAAAAATCAAAGCAAATGTTATACCAAAACCTACAGAAAAGCCAACTTCTGAAAGAGTATGTATATACGTATATGAAATTTAAATATTTTCGTCCACTATATAGTGAATATCTCCTTACAGATTAAGCGAGTAATAGGATTTGAAAATTCCAAGAAAGAGCTCACGAGATGGACTGGAATAATTGCCAGAAATCGTTCAGCAGCAAGCGTTGCTTTTCCGTTAAGTCAACATTCTATGAAACTAGAATCTTCAAATGAATATGTAAAACGGTTTTGTTTGCAATCGGAATTAGAACAGAAGCTTGCAGAATTAGAACCAGTTAAGAGTATACAAGATGATGAAGATAATTTTCCATTAAAGTTACAAGAAATTTTAGAAAGTAGAAAAGAAGCCGCTAAGTTTAGAGCTCAACAGGTTCAATAAAGTTTTCTGTTCATATCAATTTTTAAAAATTCTGATGTATTTAATGATGAAAATTATTATTTCAGAGCTATAAAGAAGCTAAAGCACATCGACATAATAAAATAAAAAGTAAAAAGTTTCATCGCATACAGCGAAAAGAAAGAATTAAAAAAGCTTTAAAAGAATTTGATGATCTACAGAAGATTGACCCTCATGCAGCTTTAGAAAAGTTAGAACATTTAGAAAGATCAAGAGTTAAAGAACGAATGACATTACGGCACAAAAGTATAGGACAATGGGCAAAAAGTAAACAAGTTAGAGCTAAATACGATAATCATGTAAGATAATTAATATTTTTTTATTGTTGCATTGATTTTTAGTTAAAAAAAAATGTTTTACTTCTATTTAGATTCGACAAATGTTAATAGAACAGTTATCTATCAGCAGAGAATTGACACAGAAAAGAAAAACAAATGAAGATAGTGAAGAAGATGATGATAATCGTGACCAGCTAACAGGTTTACAAATCAATGATAAAGATAATCCTTGGATGAAGTCAGCAAACAGCCAGTCAGAATTAGACGAATTTATTATAGGTTATCGAAAATATTGGGACGAATTAAGTAAAATGAAAAATGAAAATACCCTAAGAAAAGATAGCAATAAAAAAATTGTAAATGACTTGTGTAAAAATGATAAAGATTTGGAAGAATTAGGAAAGACAAATGTACGTGCAAGTGATAATTCAGAGAAAAAAGTAATTATTAAATATAACGGTTATAATAAGTCAAGTTCAGAACTACACAAGCTAAAGAAAAGAACTTGTGTCAAGAAAAAACTTCATAAGAATTCAAAGGTTAAGCTTGGCAACAGATTATTTAAAAAAACATTTAAAGAAAAGTCTGGTACATCAAGTTGGTTGGTTTCTTCTACAGGTACTCAAAAAAACAATATTATCAGTAGGATCAAGGATGTTGATATTGATGAAATCTTTGAATCAGTCAATGATAAATTGCAAAAAAAACTTGGAAAAAAACGTTCAAAGTTGGAACGCATGCTTGACCAAGAATCTAAATATATAACAAAAATAGAAAACAAAAAAAAAAAAAGATATCTCTACATGTGATATTGAAAAACTAAGTTTGAAAGGGCAAAGAAACGTAAAAGTCATAATTGATAAACAAATGGAAGAAACTGAAAGTTTAGAGTCATCAAATGTGAATTTACAGACTAATCAAATAATGAAAGAAACTGATTTTGATGATTGCAAAATATTAAACTCAAAAACCATTGAAATAGATCCTAACAAATTTATAAATATGAAACCAAAATCTTTAAAAACTTTTATACCTGATAATGTTGGAGGAGAAGATGAAACCATAGATAATGAAGATGTAATCCATCAACGTGAAATAATAAGTGAAGCTTTTGCTGATGATAATGTGAAAGAGTTCAGGGATGAAAAAAGAGAAGAGGTAAATAAAAATCTTTTAATATTATAAAGTAATTTGCTAATGATAATTTATACTCAATTTTCTATTAAAAAATTAATGATAATCTATAGATGAAAAAGAGCAAACCCAACGATATGGATTTAAGCCTGCCTGGTTGGGGCAATTGGGGTGGCCAAGACATTAAACAATCTTCACGTAGAAAACGACGCTTCATCATAAAGGTATCTAAAGTAGAATCACGACGTGATGAAAATAAAGGCGATGTCGTGATAATCGAAGAACAAAATGCAAAAATTAAGCAACATCTTGTGAGTGAGTTACCGTTTCCCTTCACCACTGTACAAGATTTTGAAGCAAGCGTGAGAGCTCCATTGGGACGTAATTTTGTACCTGAAAAGATTTTTAACAAACTTATACAACCTGCCATTAAAACTAAGATGGGGAAGATTATTGAGCCCATGACAGAGAACGTGCTAATAAAAACTGAAAATTTAATGAAAAAAAAAACAAAAAAATGTCAAAGGGTAAATTAGAAATATTATAAGAGCTTGAGTAAGGAGATAATGTAAAAAATGAATAAAAGTCTATTGAGCAATATTTATTTAAGTACCTATGTATTATAATATTTTTGTTACTCAGTGTTATTGTTGTTACAATAAAATAGAAAAATTCTTATTACTTTTAGAAAACTGCACTATAAGGTAATCCAATTTCGAACATGGATATAAGCAAATGGTTTTTATTTAAAATAACAAATTAATATTTATGATAAAGTGTACATAGAATGAAGGTTGCAAGTCTCGAATAAAAACTATTACTTACTTTTTAATTTACTTGATATTTTTAAACTTGAAATTTTACGGGTGTGTTAGTGTGTGTGAACCAAGCCTCGCGGCTCGCCCTTTCATCCCGGGCCAGTACGACCCCCAAAAGCCACCCACCGCGGAGAAGCCAGCCCCGACTTCTGTGGCCCCAGCAGCCCCCCCCCCCCCCCCGACCCAACATGGCCCTATCCGGTCACCCCGGCACTGATAAGTGATAGGTCGGGCGGGATTTTTCGTCAGCTGATAGGGCAGCAAGATCATGCTGGTTAGGCTGACCCGGGTTCCTGTACTGTCCGACGGCCTAGGAACGCCAGACAACCTAGTTTTTTTAGGCGCAGCTGCTGGTGGTGCCTGCGCTGCTGGCGCGGCTGCTGGTGGTGCCTGCGCTGCTGGCGCGGCTGCTGGAGGTAGCTGCAGGGCTGCTGGAATGTCGGCTGCCTCCAGGTAGGCCGGCTTGAGCGACAACGTGGAGATTGTTTTGGCCACGCCGTTGATGTCGATAACATACGCCTGCTCGCTCAGCCGGCGAAGCACCCTGTGATGCCCCGTATAGGACGGTTGCAGCGTCGTCCGAACCGTATCCACCCTCCTGAACACGCAGCGCCGGATTATGAGGGGGGCTAGGGGGGGCTATAGCCCCGGGCCTCAGATCATGAGGGGCCTCGTTACCTCACCCACACTAATGAATATTAATTTTATTATAAATATATTATATTTAAAAATCAATACAATATTCAATGCTTATATCTACTTATGAAAATCATCCTCACCGAGTATTTATCATTTAAGTGTACTCTCGAAATCAAATTTAAGATTTACTTGTCGATATTATGACTAGTAAACAAAAAAAGAAAAAAAAAGAAAGAATACGTGGAAACTCCGAGTGGAGGAGCAAAGTCTGGCGCGAGTTATGGCGTATTTATTTTTGCTTGAAATTCGCGGAAAATCGAATAAACATGAGTGGACTCGCAGCGTGACTTTTTTTGCGAATGTTTCTTGCACTATCTTTATTTGTAACAGTTCGAACTCTGACTGCAATACGTGAACATCGGCGTACGAAAATGTCTAAGAGATTTGAAAGTGGTGCACAAAAAAGGAAAAAATTAAAGGAAATAGAAAATTTGAAAAGCAAATTACCAAAGATGACAAATTATTTTTCCGTCAAGTCAAGTAGTGAGCTTAGTAACTCTGAAGTTTTGCAAGAGAATGTGCATGAAAATTTCGTTGAAAACTCTAGCAGTGAAAATGAAATTTCTAAAAAATGCGAAGTTTTGTCTAGTGTAGAGAATGTAATCGAGCATCTCAGCAATGAGAGTATTATTCGCAGTGATACAGCAAATGATGTCAATGAATCTGATGGTTTACTTGGCATAAAAATTATTACAAATCATTCTAGTGTGATAGACGTTAATGAAAATACATCAACAGGTACTTTCATATTTTTTGTCTGTGCTTTATTCAGAAATATATAGACATTAAAAAATTTCTATAATTTTTAGGGATTATTCACAGTGATCCAACGTTGTGGCCATCGAAATTAAATGAAAATAAAATAGATAGAGATAGATATCTAAACAAAGGCCATTTATATTTTCAAAATAAAAATTCCTCTTTTGAAGCATCGAAGCGAACATATGCAAAACAAAATAGATATTTTTCATGCAAGTATTTTCAAAGAGTAGTGAGTAATGGTGAAAAGTATGAACGAAATTGGCTAATGTATTCGGAATCAAGTGGTAGCGTATTTTGTTTTGCATGCAAATTATTGTCAATCGATCGAGAAAACGTTTTCGTTAAAGACGGATTTTCTAATTGGAAAAAGGCAGACGAAATTATAACCGGACATGAAAATTCTAAAGAACATAGTCGTTGTATGTTAGATTGGTTAAATTTCATGAACAAGAATTCCAATATTGATAAGCAGTTAATAAACGCGACACAACTGGAAGTGCAATACTGGGTAGAAATATTAAAAAGAATTGTTGCTGTGATTATTTTTTTAGCTGAAAGAGGACAGGCTTTTCGAGGCTCTGACGAAATTATCGGTTCAAAAAGTAATGGAAATTTTTTAGGCATAATAGAGTTATTATCTGAATTCGATCCGATTTTAAAAAGTCATATAGATAATTACGCAAATAAAGGTCGAGGGACGGTTTCTTATTTATCAAAAACTATTTGCGAGGAGTTTATTGAATTACTGGCTAAAAAAATTTCACATCATATTGTAATAGAAATAAAAAAAGCTAAATACTGGGGTCTTGTGGTTGACTCTACGCCAGACATTTCTCACGTAGATCAATTGTCTGTTATATTTCGTTATTATTTGAACGGGCACGTACACGAACGATATTTACGTTTCTTAGACATAAAAAGTCATACAGGTAAATCATTGGAAGAAGATATTATAACCTTGTTACAGATACATGACATAAATATAGCCGACTGCCGTGCGCAGACTTACGACAACGCTAGCAATATGTCCGGAAAGTATTCGGGTTTACAGGCTCGATTAAGAGAAAAAAATAAATTAGCTGTTTACGTTCCGTGTGTCGGCCATTCGCTCAACTTGGTTGGTGAATGTAGTGTAGGTGCATGCATTCATTCCAGAAATTATTTTGGCACTTTACAAGGCCTGTATACTTTCTTTAGTGCATCCACTCATCGATGGAATGTTTTAACAGAACATAATGCGAAGCTTAAAAATTTATCTGTTACTAGATGGTCAAAAAGAGTAAATGCTTCAAAAGATTTAATGGAGAATTTTGATGGTATTTACGAATCCTTATCGGAAATAATAGCCGACCCAGAACAAAAATCTGACACAAGCCATGAAGCTTTATCTTTACAAAAAAGCATGGTTAAATTAGAAAATGTTTTTATGGCTGTGCTTTGGAATCGAATTCTTAAACGATTTGATAATGTTAGTACATTTCTACAAAAGGTTGAAATAGACTTAATTACAGCTAACCAAATGTTGTTATCATTAATCGATTACGTGAAACAATTAAGAGAAGAATTCACGGAAATAGAAAATAAATCGAAAGCTCTTAGTTCTTTTGTAGAACAAGAATACTCGGATTCACAAGCGAAAAATAAAAAAAAAATTATCTGATGGTCAAGTCGAAGATGAGATTTTAAATGAAAATGAAAAATTCCGAGTTGAAACCTTTTACGTTATACTTGATAAAATTACAATGGAATTAGTTAAACGAAGCGAGGCTTATAACTATGTGACTAAATTATTTGATTTTCTTTCTAAATTATTGATTCTAAGAATCGATGAAATAAAATACAGTGCAAACAATCTCATGGAAACGTATAGTCAAGATTTGGAAAGTAGATTGATTGACGAACTTGAACAATTTATTCCATTGCTACGATTACAACCTAATGGTTTCTTTTCAAATCAAAATGATGATTCACTTAAGGATTACATACTTAATCCTTTACTTGTTTTAAATTGGCTGTCTGAATCTAATTTAGTTAACGTTTTTCCAAATGTTTATGTAGCCTACAGACTATTCATAACCATCCCTATAGTTAATTGTGAAGCCGAAAGGTCGTTTTCTGTTTTAAAACGAATTAAAAATATGTATCGGTCTACTATGCTTAACGATCGATTATCGTCTCTAACAAGTTTAGCAATAAACAACAATTTATTAAGATCGTTAGATCTAAATGATACAATAAAAGAGTTTGCTGAAACTAAGGCGAGAAAAAAATTTATTTTATAATTAAAAATTGATTATTTTTTTTTTCACTGATTAAAATAAAAAGCAATTCTTTCAATAATTTGATTATTTATTTTGTATTTTGTGGTAAAAAATTTCCTTAAAGGGGCCTCATGATGAAAAATAGCCCCGGGCCTCCTGATACCTTAATCCGGCGCTGTGAACACGTAAGCGCATGGAAGAATGGTGTTCGAGGTGGGAGGTGCCTGGCGTCTGGGACAGCGCGGAGCCTGTTCATCAAGGCTCGTAATTCGGAGACAAAGGCGGGTGCGTTGACGTCTGGATGGTTCGCTGTAACAAAAAAGTCGCCCGGGACGCGGAGCGTGGTGCCGAAGGGCATCTCGGCGGGCGATGCTTGCAGATCTTCCTTGAAGGTCGTCCTCAGGCCGAGCAAGACAGTTGGAAGAGCTTACGGCCAGGGTGTTGGAGCGCAACACATGAGTGCGGCTTTCAGCGTGCGATGCATCCTCTCGACGAGTCCATTGGCTTACGGATGGTACGGTGTCGTGTGCACGCGGTCTACGCCGATGATGTTAGCGAGGGCGACGAAGAGACGAGCTTCGAACTGCGCCCCCTTGTCCGTCGTGATGGTGAGTGGCGTGCCGAACGAGCTGATCCAATGATCTACAAATGCTCGTACGACTGTCTCTGCCTGTTGATCTGGCAATGGCATGGCGTGGGGCCACCTGGATAACCTATCGACGATGGTGAGGCAGTACTGAAAACCCGAGCACGACGGGAGCTTGATAAGGTCTAGGTGGAGAGGGTCAAAACGCGCATCCGGGGCCGCAAAGTCGCCTAGGGCTGCTCGGTTGTACCTATGGACCTTCGAATGTTGACAATGGGACGCAGGCGCGCGTCCAGCGGGCGATGTCTTTGCGCATGCTCGGCCAGAAGTACTTCTGGGTGATGGTCTTCGTCGTCGTGCGGATGGCAGGATCGAGAGGTCGTGCAGTACGTCGAAGATGGTCTTTCTGCGCTCTCGTGGGACGTAGGGTCGTATGGTGTTGCCGTCGACTGCGCAGTAGAGCGAGGAGCCTTCGATGTTGAGCGGCTGCAACTTAGAGTCCTGGGCGTCGAGCAGGTGCGTTAGGTCTGCGTCGTTGCGCTGGTCTTGAGCGAGAGTCGTGAGGTCCATGCATGATGGCATCTTGATTGCCTCAACTCTGGAGAGGGCATCCGCGGCGGTGTTGTCGAGGCCTTTGACGTGCGCTAAGGTGATCTGGTACTGCAACAGATAGTCAAGCTCTCTGGATTGCCGAGGCGATGCTTTCTCTGGTGGCTACTGGGCTGCGAGTGACAGTGGCTTGTGGTCAGTCAGCAGTGTAAATGGGCGCCCCTCGAGGATGCTGCTGAAATGTTTGACCGCAGCGAAGGCGGCGAGAAGCTCCCTATCATAGGTGCTGTAACGCCTCTCAGTGTCCGAGAGCTCTCTGGAAAAGAAGCCTAGGGATTTCCGCAGGTCGTCGTGATCGTGTTGCTCCAGGGCTGCACTGATGGCGACGTTGGAAGCGTCTATGAAAAGCCGAAGAGGGGCGTCGCTGCGCAGAAAAGTTGTCATCGTTGCGTCAGCGAGTGCTTTCTTCGTGGCGATGAAGGCATCCAGGGCTTCTTTGGTCCAGGTGAGAGGCGAGGGTTTCTTCCGCTGTGGTAACAGTTTCAGCATGTCGTTGAGAGGCGCGAGCAAGCCTGCAGCTCCAGGAATACAGCGCCTGTAGTAATTTATAAGCCCGAGAAAGCGCCGAAATTGCGACGTATCTGTTGGTTGCGGAAACGCTTGTATGGCCTCGACTTTGCCTGCTGGTGGTTTGCAGCCGTCTGCGGAGATGATGTATCCGAGGTAGGTTACCTCGCTCTTGGCCAGCGTACACTTATCCTGGTTGATGTGGATGTGTGCCTCTCGGAGAGTCGCGAAAAGTGACTTGAGGTGCTCCAGGTGCTGTTCTCTCCCGTAGGAGGTTACGATTATATCGTCTAAATACGCCCGAGCAAAAGGCAGGTCTCGCAGCAGGCGATCCATTGCCCTTTGAAGTGACTGCGCAGCGTTACGAAAGCCCATGAATGATCTGGTAAACTCAAATAAGCCGAATGGCGTAATAATGGCCGTCTTGTGTGCATCTTCCGGTGCGATTGGCACTTGATAAAAGGCCTTCTTCAAGTCTATGACTGAGAAGGTGTCGCCACAGAGTTGAAGTAACAGGTCCTCGATGACTGGGAGAGGATATCTGTCCGGCACAGTGCGGCTGTTGAGTTGCCTGTAATCGCCAGTGATACGATACGAGCCGTCGGCCTTTTTGACTAGCCGTAACGGACTCGCCCAGGAGCTATCTGATATGCGCACGATGTCCATCTCGATCAGAACCTTGAATTCGGCTCGCGCTGCCGCTGGTGGTCCGGTCGTGACGATGTGGTGAAGGGTAGAGAGATCGGGTAGAGCGATGGTCTTGGTATTCTTTTAGCAGGTCAGCAAAAACTCCCTCCGCAACGTCAACGGAGATGTTGACTGCGACTGAGTAGACGTGAGTTGGGAGGACGGCGCCGGCTGCGTGATGGATGTGGTCTGCGTCGATGAGCTTCTTCCGCTGAAGGTCGACCGCTAAACCGAAATGCGCTAAAAAGTCCGCTCCGATGATAGGGTTGCTGACATCTGCGACGATGAATTTCCACGCCAGGGGTTTTGAAAGCGCCAGATCTAAGGACATCGCATGCGTGCCGTAGGTGTTGATGGTTGGCTGCGCTGAGTGTGATCGGGCCACGAACTCTCTGCTCCTTGAAGTACGAGCGGGGTATGAGGGAGACTGCCGAGCCGGTGTCGATGAGAAAACGGAGTCTTGATTCCCGGTTGTACACATGCAAGCGCTGCTCTGACGCGTCAACAGCTTTTGCTTGCGGGTGCGGAGGCGCATCTAGTTTCCCGCAGTTGGATATGTGCAGGGTTGCTTGCACTGCGTCGCCTCGTGGTTGAACGTAAGGCGGTACCAGCACCAACCGTTATTCGCCGCGGGAGTGCCTGGAGCTGCCGTATTCGCCTGGCGAGGGCGTGAGCGCGAGCGGGCGCGACCTCTGTTGTTGTTGTTGCCCTTGCTGCTGTTGTTGCTCCTGGCGATAGCTCCCGTGAGCGAGTCAAGGAGCGACGTCTGCCTCTGGACGGTGGAAAGGAGCTGCGCCATGGTGAGACGCAGCGACGTCAGCTCGTGCTCCTGGAGAGGTGAGGCGGTAACGGATGATACGCCGCTCGATGGCGCTGAGGACCGTTGCGGATTGACTGCGTTGACGCTCATCTCCGGAGCCATTAGTTGGTCGGCGAGGTTGGCGAGCTCGTCCAGAGAGGTCGCATGGAGCACGCAGCACATGCGGCTGGTGTATGGTGGCAGCAGATCGAGCCACTTGACCTTGAGGGCGCCATCGGAGATGTTGTTGTTGGCGAGGGTCCTCATGTAACGCAGGAGCTGCGAGGGCGTGCGGCCCTCCAGGCGGACCTCGTTGAGCACCTGGTGAAGCTGGGTGTCGGCGGAGACCGCGAGGCGCTGCAGGACAGCCTCTCGCAACACCTGATAGCGGTTGGCCAGCGGCGGCTGAAGGATGATGTCGGAGACCTCCTGCGCGACATCTTGGGGCAGCTGCGAGACGAACAGGTTATAGCGGTTGCGGTCCGATCGTATCCCGCTGACGTCGAATATGGCCTCTACCTGTGCGAACCACAATCTGGGATGAAAATTCCAGTATGTTGGAAGATTGCAACGCACGGCAGCCTCGACCGGTGGCTGTGATGGTGGAAAGATGCCACCAGCGGGCATAGGCGGCGCCGGTGGTACACCGTTGTGCCCGTTCATGCCGTTGCCTTCTCGATCGGCTAAATTTTGATGCTCGGAGTTAAAATTCTGGAGCGGAGAATGCTGGAGCGATACACGAATCATATCGCGCACCGCTTCGCCGGAAAAATTGAGAGCGCGTTGAACGGCGACGCACTGAGACACGCGGAATGCGGAACGCGGTGCGCTAAGCCCCAGCCGTGCTGTCGAAGATCGGCAGGTGACGCCCTGGCGTGGCGTTCGAGCGAGTAGCGGAGCAAGCGAGAACGCGCGCGCGGTGGATCGGTGACGATGATCGGCGCGCTGGCTCACCCGACGCGGAACGCTACCAAAATGGCCGCTCTCGCGTGAAGGCAAATGGAGGATGAGCAAATGCGAGAGACGCGCACGTCGGCGGGCTTGCCGACTCGGAGCACGGCACCGGCGGCGCGCAGCAGGTATTACGCGGCGCTTGAAAAAAAAGAGCGACTCAAGGCCGCGAAAGAGCAATACCTGTTGCGTTGATGTTAAGAAAAAAACCTGGTGATGTAGGTGAAACTGGCCGCCTGGCGCCGGCCGAATACAGCGGCGAGTTGACAGGACCGCTGGATCGGAGTCGAAGTCGGCGCGCGTCTACGGCGATGATGTTGCTGCTGCTTTACTCTGCCTGCTGTTCTCGCTGACAGGGAGACGACTCGGACACTCCGGCTGTAGAGGGGCTGGAGGTAGGCTCCCTGTTGATGCCGCTGCTGCTCCGATGTCCCTCGCGACGGTGCGGTGGCTGTAAATAGGCCTAGTCGCTCTGTCGGAGGAAAATAAAAACACGAAACGCCGCCATCGGGATGTAGAGAGGCTGCGACGGGGCAATGTAGTCGAATGACTAAAAATTTCTCTCGTGGCTGTGCGCAGAATGCCGAGAGAGAAATTGGCTGGCCGCCGAACACGAGCGTTAAATGTTGCTCGCGATGCGTCGCGTCGCGTTCGATTCGAACGCGAGAAAAGCCGTTTGCTCTGCGACGTATCGTCGGTAGCATCGGTTGAGACGCTGACGCCGCCTTTCTGTTCCGAGTGCGAGTTTGAATTCGGGGTCACCACTTTGGAAAATTGAGTTCTTATTATTGTCATTGGCGCGCGTAGAGGAAGGTAGAGCCGGATTGAAATAACTTCTCACTAGGATATTGCGGATCGAGAAAGTTAACTTTATTTACAACGACTATTAGGCTAATGATTATAATGCGACTAGAATGTTCGGCGGCCGAGCCCAGAATGACGAACAGGTGCGCGCTACCTGCTCGCCACGGCGTGGCGTCGGCCTGGTGGCGCTCTCAGCTCGATGACGACCAGACTCGTTAGGAGAAGTCGGGCCTGAGCTGGAGCGTCTGTTTGCGCCGGCGCTGATGCTGCCGAGCGCTAACCGCCACATGTATTCATGTGTCGTGTTTCTCAATCAGCACTACAGCCTTTGCCTAAAGTTAAGGGATTGCTCTTGGCCTCTAGTCGGTTCGCCAGGCAGTTTTCGCTCTTACCCCTCTTAGACGAAGAGAGTGCTGCAGCGAGAGCGGTCGAGCGGCAGGGCTGAAAAGGCCTGCCCGTGGTCCAGGATTGGTTCCCTCGAGACATCGAGGCGTCCTGCGACCGAGGAAGGTGCATCCCACCAACAAGGTAGGAGAGCTCTCCAGCGTGCGAAAGGTACCTCACGGTGATAGAATTAACCCATTACGGCCTAGCAGGACGTTTTTCGGTTGCACTTTAGAACCACTGTATTTTTAGTATAATCGGGGTCTCAGAAATATCGGAGTAGTCATTTTCGACGTAAAATTTGATGATCTTTCAGAATCTGACCTTCGATTTTGCAAAAGATGACTGGTTTAAAAGTTATAAACAAATTTATAAAAAAAAACATGGTTTGAGAAAAAAAATCGCTTTCATTTCGATTTTCAAAATGGAAATCATTGAAATACTTGCGTCATACGTACAAATATCGCGTTTTCGAACCCTAAACTAAAAGTTATGACGATTTAGATCGACTGAAAAACGTTTAAACGCACAAAATGGCGGCCAGGCCCAAAAAAATGAAATAAAAAATTTCGGAATTTTTAACTCGAAAACGAAGAGCTTTAGGGAAAAAAGTTATAGAACAAAAAGTGCTTAGAATATATCAAAAAACTCGTGTGAATTTTTTCAGAATTTTCGGAGGTGATTTTGTAAAATCGGATTTCCCATATTTTCCGAAAATCTAAAAATTTATCAAAAAATTCTGAAAAAATTCACACGTGTTCTCTGATATCTTCTAAGAACTTTTTGTTCTATAACTTTTTTCCCTAAAGGCCTTTGTTTCCGAGTTAAAAATTCTGAAAGTCTTTTTTTTCACGCATCTAATTTACTACGCTGTTTATGCATATTTTCCGTTGTATCGATATTCATATCACTGGAAGTTGTTAAAATTTTACTGTATCAACTTACAAAGTACTTTTCCGATAAACCGAATTTCATCATCATTATTATTAACGTAATATCCTCAAAACAAATAAAATTTTCAAATATTTATTCCCAATATTTTTGAACATAATCTATAACATTTTCATCTTCTTCAAATATTTTTTGAATCTCTTCGTCTTTTTATCTTCTTGATAACTTTTGGACATTTCCTCATAATATGTCGCATTCCATGGCAAAGCGTCGAAAAAAATCTGATTACGTTCAAAGTATAGAAATTGAAGAACATGAAGATGGACATTCAGAAGCACTCATCATCCCTGATGATAACGATTCTGACTATCCATCTTCTGATTCTGAATCTGATGATTTCGATAAAAAACAGAATTCTATACCAAATGTCAGTTATTCTAAAGTACTGGACAGCTACGATGAAAATCAATCTAAATTAGAGCCAGACTACATTTATTCATGGAAAAATGGAGAATATAAGTATAATAATTACCCTGAAAATGAAAATCTGTTACCCGCAAAAACCATAAAGTTCATTCGTGACTCTTCTCTCGTAGAGTTATTTGAACTTTTCTTTTCTTTAGAGTTGAAAAATCACATAATTGATAGTACTCGTGAGAATGGTTATAATTTGACGATGATTGATTTAGATATTTTTGTGGGTATAATCATTACATCTATTTTCAATCAACGAAAGTCCCAAAGAGACTATTGGTCTAACAATTTATTGCTATCGTGTCCTATTATAATTGCAACAATGGCTCGAGACAAATTTCTTACAATCAAGTCGAAAATAAAATTCTCGAAACTAGAAGAACAAAGTTTAGATAACAGGGCTTGGAGGGTCAGAACAATCCTTGAAATTTTCAAAAAAAACGCTCAGAAATTCGGTTATTTTTCTACAGCTTTGTCTGTAGACGAAATGATGGTAAAATTTCATTGGAGAACTGTGTTACTCCAATTTATGAAGGACAAGCCGGCACGTTTTGGAATCAAAATGTGGGGAATTTGTAGTCCTGATGGATATCTATTCGACTGTGACATTTATTGTGGAAAAGGGTCAAATATCTATTCAACTCATAACGACGTAAAATTATGTAAATGTGCCTTGGGAAGCCGAGTCGTTTTAATGATGGTACAAAAGTTACTTTTATCCACTAGCGCAAAAAAAATTACGCAGTATCATTTATACTTCGATAATTTTTTTTGTAATCCCGATCTCATGATACACTTAAAAAAAATAGGTTTGAAAGCTACGGGAACAGTGAGAAGAAATAGGGTGAATATTGAAAATGAAGTGGACAAAAAAGCAGCAAGAGGTACTGTATCAGTAAAACACGAGGAGAAAAGTGGTTTGAATTTTATAACTGTGATGGATTCTAAGCCTGTCTCGATACTTTCAACGGCCGCTGGCGTTGAACCACTATCGAGTACAAAAAGATATTCGAAAGAATCAAAAAGTAAAATCGAGATACCTTTTCCTATGGCAAATAAACTTTATAATAAACATATGGGTGGTGTTGATTTGCACGACGGACATTGCAGTAACTTGATGCCATGTTTAAGAGCCAAAAAATGGACTTGGGCAATGTTCCTGCGCCTAATCCAGTCATCTCTTACGAATGCGCTTGTCCTTCATAATTTATCGAGAATTGAGAAAAAAATTGGTTCAAAAGACATTGCTCTGGCAATTGCTGAAAAATATTTAGCTAAAAAAACCGACGAACGACTTAAATGTCATATAAAGACATCAACTGAACATAGAAGAAATTGTGTCAATTTTAAAAAATGCTCAAAGAGAACAACAATTATGTGTATTGATTGCAAAGATTACTTTTGTGGCACCTGTTTCGATTTGGATCATAATAATTATTGATTTTTTTCATCTAAAATCATATTTCCAAAACTTAGAGATTAAGGAAAAAAGTTATAGAACAAAAAGTGCTTAGAATATATCAAAAAACTCGTGTGAATTTTTTCAGAATTTTCGGAGGTGATTTTGGAAAATCGGATTTCCCATATTTTCCGAAAATCCAAAAATCTATCAAAAAATTCTGAAAAAATTCACACGTGTTCTTTGATATCTTCTAAGCACTTTTTGTTCTATAACTTTTTTCCCTAAAGCTCTTCGTTTTCGAGTTAAAAATTCCGAAATTTTTTATTTCATTTTTTTTGGCCTGGCCGCCATTTTGTGCGTTTAAACGGTTTTCAGTCGATTTAAATCGTCATAACTTTTAGTTTAGGGTTCGAAAACGCGATATTTGTACGTATGACGCAAGTATTTCAATGATTTCCATTTTGAAAATCGAAATGAAAGCGATTTTTTTTTCTCAAACCATGTTTTTTTTTTATAAATTTGTTTATAACTTTTAAACCACTTATCTTTTGCAAAATCGAAGGTCAGATTCTGAAAGATCATCAAATTTTACGTCGAAAATGACTACTCCGATATTTCTGAGACCCCGATTATACTAAAAATACAGTGGTTCAAAAGTGCAACCGAAAAACGTCCTGCTAGGCCGTAATGGGTTAAGCTACTTGCGTTTCTTTCTCTGTTGTCTATAATAGAGTCTCTCTTTTTTGTATAAACGTACATTATAATTGCGTTTCTCTCTTTTCGTTTAGTCTATCCTAGAGTCACTTTTCTTTGTATAATTTCCTTATTTCTAAAATAAAGCTATAGACTTGTTCCGGCTTTTCTCTCTACTCCGTGAGAGTTTTACGCCGTGGCAAGTCGTCTTTTTTCTCCCACGAATTTCATTGTGTTTTGCGTTGATTTATTCACCCAAACTTCCCTTACTCATTCCACCATTGAACTCATTAGCTTTTGTTCAATCATAATAAAGCAACAAAAATTTTTTTGGTTAATAAAGGGCTTACTTAACTAAAGTTAACTTATCTATCTTCGAGCACACCGCGTTAGCTCGGCGGGCCGAGCGATGGAGAGAGAGAGAGGACGCGCCGTGGGAGAGCGCGCGCGGAGAGAGGGGCTCGCGCGCAAAGGCTTTCGGCCGCCGCGAAACCGACTTGATTAGTGGGGGAAGCGCGCATACACCACTAGCGCGCATCACTAACCGAGCCATGTCGCAACACTGGTGCGACCCAGTGCGCTAGTGGGAGTCCCGTGCACCACAACTGCATGGTGACTTACCTATAACTTCAGCGATAGATGACGCGTCAGGACGATACTACGTGTTCGCGCTGTCTCTCTCTTGCGCGTTCGACGCGGGCGGGAGGGAGCGTCCGTGCGCTTGACGCCGGCGGTGTCACACCGCCGTTAATTAATATAGAGGGCGCGAATTCGGGTTTTTCCGGGAACGCGCAGGACTCTGGAAGAACAAAACTTCCTTCTTGATCACTATCGTCACGAGCGCTGAACAAGCCAAACCGACTCGCAACCGTCAACCACTCCCCCCGGTGGATTTTGAGGTGGAAACAGAGGGAGTCGCCGGACAGCAGTAAGAAGTTGGAGAGAAAGAAGAAGACCGAGTAAGTTGTTGAATATCCGACACGAGGTTCTTTAATTATTGTTCGGTGGGTGTATTAGTTGAGGTACACGACGCGAAACTACGTACGAGTGGCAAGAACGAGTGAATACTCGCACCAGGGCATTGAGACACGGTCAATCTAACGAGATCCCGCCATTTGAATAAACCGTTCGAGCCGCTGTCGATTGCTAGTCAATCCAGCCGGGTACTCGGGAGATTATATGAGCCGTCTGTTGATCGCTAGCGATCCAGATACCGTGAATTAATTACTTAGCGTCGCTGTTGATCGCCAAGCGATCCAGCCTTACACAAGAAAGGTGTTCAAGCCGCTGTGCATCGACTACGATCCAGCAACGGTCTCGGGTAATGCGTAGCGCCGCTGTTGATCGCTAAACAATCCAGTACTCCGAAGAGGAAATATTGCGCCGCTGTTGATCATACGATCCACCATGCTCGAAAGACATTAGATCGAGACGCCGTTGACTCGCTAAATCCGGCAACCCGATTCCCTCATAAAGCGTTGGTGTGGCGTCGTTGCTGGTCAAGCGACCGCCGTGTTCCTTTCCCGGCGAGTATTAGTCGCGGTTCCGCAATACGGGTAGCCGTAGTTTCTATCGCGGTGGAAGCGCTCTATATCGAAGGGTTGTTGCGACGTTCTAGGGGATTTTCGCGCTTTTCAGCACGTAGTCCCACAGCAGGGAGACGACAGCGAGAACGGAATTACCAGCGAGGCCAGAGAGCAAGTCTAATGGTTCGACGCCATCTTGAGGAACGCGACGTTGACGCCATATTTGGGCGATACGAATACGGGTTGTAGAGTCACGACAAAACGGTTGATCTTGTTATATGTATAGTCGAAGCTCGTTGTATATCAAGTCAATCCAACTATCGATTGTGACAATTGTTATTTATTGACGTCGTGTAGCAGTAAGTAATAATGCGCGTTTGATTCAAATATACATTATTACGGGTAAAATTGTATTCAGACCAAGTCTGATCCGAACTGAGGGTTGCAGAATATACGAATATTGTTATCCAGATTAAACAGTGTGTAATAAGCTTTATTTCTACACCTCTGCCACGCCAGGTGTACCTGTCCCCCTACCTATACGTTGTCCCCTTCTGTAGATGTAAGAGTCCAGGGTACGAAGATCGAGTCAAAAACAAGTGTAAATTGATGGCTTGCGTCACCGGAATCGGTTATAAAAAGCGCAACATCACAACTTCTTATTGTGTAATAAAATTGTTTTTCTTATTTTATCAAATAACAGCACATAGCCTATACACGTAAATGATACATTACTTACATTCATATATGATCTGCAAGTTATCATTATTAGGACAAGAAAAATTGTCTCAGTGGATGAGATAATGGATTGTGAAGTTGAGAATCAGGGTTCAAGTCTCGGTTAAGGCAAAGTTTTTTTTTTCACTTTTTTGCGGTCAATTTGTTTGGATAAGCATCAACAAATATATATTTTTCATAAATGTTTAGTAAGAACAAAATAATTTATTTCAATTAAATTAAATACTTCAATTTTATGAGTGATTTCTGACGTGATTTTTAACGTAATTTATCAAGTGATAAATCACGTGATGAATCACGTGATTTTTCATATCAATTTGCTGCGCATCATGTAGATGCAGAGCTTATGAGCTTAAGATTTAGTATATGTTAGCAACTTGCTGTGCCTCGTGTAGATAGTTTTAAGAGACGTTGGTTTAGTATTTTTATTTTTTCATTTGCATCTCGCTGTGCGATCTTCGTTTACGAGAAGTCTCGGGTAACTAGATTTGGTACATATAGGATTCTTATTTTTTTAGTTTTAGAATGATATTTTTGTTTTGAGCCAGCAAATCTGTTGTAGTATGAGTGTCAACTCAAGCGGGAGGTATGAATAAACCAAGTAAAAGTCACCACATTCACTACAAATTGTTTACTTTATTCACACAAAGATATAAAAGATAACTAAAAGCCAATAATAAATAAACTGAATCGATGGCTGATGTCTGGAGCGCGAAAAGCCACAGCTGAAGCGAACAAGGGGAGACACGCTCGATCTGGCCGGGAGCTCGGAGATCTCTGGTCTCGTCAAAAGTCCGCGCGAGTGACGAGGACCTGCTTACGCTGTCGCCGTGCGCTCGGGTTGTTCACCGGTGCTGTGAGGTGGCGCTCGTTGTCGGACGTAGTCGATGGCGACTGCGGGACCGCCACAAATCTAGTCTCCCTTAGCGCAGACACCGCGCCACCGGTAATTCGAACATTTTTGAAATAATGCTGGATCGCCGGATGGCTAACTTCAGGGGACAAAGCGGATTGTTTTTACCGCGATGCCCCCTGAAGTTCGTGAGACTCTGAATAATCGTGACCTCAGCACTGCACAAAGAGTGGGAATCAGTCGGTTCACTTCACCTCTCTATCTTACACCGTGTACAAAGCCTTAACTTGTGAATCTATAACTGTTTCTTGTTCTTTTTAGCCATGGAGGAAGAGAGAAGGAGACCAAACTCCGATAGCCCGAATCGCCGAAAGTGGCTCCCTTTTTCCGACGAAGATCGCCAGGTCCGCTTGGCAGAACCGCCAGACCTAGCGAGTAACAGAGCTCCTGCCGGTGGCTTATGGTACTATATTATCATAATAATATCATATCGACGGCTGATATGAGTAATGAGAGCAAGATTTAATGTAAATTTTTAATTAAACCTATTATAAATGTATGATAATTTTTTATATCAATTTTCATTTCAAAATTTGCATCCTAAAAACAGCTAAAAACTTAAGCTTAAACTACTATATCCACTAAATTAAATTTAAGCCTTTTACTAAACCTTCGAATGGGGGCGATGACCATATGCAACTTTCACTTTTTATCTAACAGAGATCTCGATGGTCGTGAGGATAAAGGCGTCGTCTGCTAACTTTTTGATTAGAGTTCAAATCCAATGCTTGATCTTTCTTTTAATTTTTTTTTTATTTGCTTTGCTTGTAAATGTTTAATTTAATACTAAATTAATCTTATTTTCGAAAAAGAAATTAAATTTATAACAGTTTGTTAAAATAACGGGTAAAATAGCTTGTAACCTACTCTGTTAACGTAAATCTATAAAATATTATTTTAACAAATTATTATAAACTTAATTTCTTTTTTGAAAATAAGATTAATTTAATATTGAAATGAACATTTACAAGAAAAGCAAATAAAAAAAAATCGAACATTGGATTTGAACTCTAGTCAAAAAGTCGGCAGACGACGTCTTTATCCTCACGCCCATCGAGATCTCTGATAAATAAAAAGGGAAAATTGCATATGATCATCGCCCCCGTTCGGGGGTTTAGTAAAGGGCTTAAGTTTAATTTATTGAATATAGTAGTTTAAGCTTAAGTTTTTAACTGTTTTATTGCATATAAAAAATGATCATACATTTAATAATAATATGTTTAATTAAAAATTTATACATCAAGGGGCGCGACAGCGCCGCGCTGGCAAGAAAAAGTATGAAGTACGATTTGTCGACGGCGCAACCCTATATACTTTGAAATTGGGTTTTCTTAACCTTAAAAAAAATCTCAAGAGCATTTAAATCATTACTATTCCGCGTACGCGCAATCTGTTGCTATCTACTTGAAGATATTAACCTAATCTTTCATGATAAAAAAGATTCATCCAAAAATATTAGGTTATTAACTTAATATTGCAAGTTGAAAATTTGCTCGGTATATTTCTTTTCGTTCAGAGTTTCCATCCTCTCCCGATTTTTTTCGTCTCCTCCGATCACGTGACTTCCGGTGAGTATTATATTAGGTATTATACACCAGTGGTTAAAGTGGTTCATCTACTTTACCGACATTCGTCTGCTACTCGGCGACACACGCGATTATATTCATATAATAATGCTATACGATTGTATGCGCGATGCGATCAATGTCTAAAGCAATAGTAACTTATTGTCTATCGAATAGATCAAGATTTCATGAAGTGCAATAGCAAGAAGGAAATGCTTTGTAAAAGATGTGGAATCTCCCAAAAAAACTTTTTTCAAAAGTGAAAACCTTGACAAGAAAAAGACTAATAAACGTAGTGAAATCTCTAAATATTAAAATGTCAAGTAAATGTTTTTTGTTATACGCATTAAGATATAAAATTAAAGTTAAAATTAGTTTTTCCAAAAAATGATATCTTAATGCGTATAGCAAAAAATATTTACTTGACATTTTAATATTTAGAGATTTCACTACGTTTATTAGTATTTTTCTTGCCAAGGTTTTCACTTTTGAAAACAATTTTTTTGGTTAATCTTGCTCTCATATCAGCCGTCGATATTATTTTGCAATTCACTATAGTACCATAAGCCACCGACAGGAGCTCTGTTACTCGCTAGGTCTGGCGGTTCTGCCAAGCGGACTTGGCGATCTTCGTCGGAAAAAGGGAGCCATTCGCTAACCAACGAAACGTCGAAGTCGTCGATACTCCAAATATTCACTCGCAAGAACCACTTTAAGATCGCTTCCTTCAAGAGGATTTCAAAGGCTCCTTCACGAAAAACGGGGTTTTGATTTCCCCCCCACCCGGAAAAAAACAGTTGGGTCGGCGTTTTGACCCTTGTGGTCCAGCCGGGGAACGAAGTAACATTCGCTCCAAACAATACAAAAAAAAAAAAAAGGGAGCCATTTGGAAAGTAGGTAGTTTGGTCTCCTTCTCTCTTCCTCCATGTTTTTAGCGTGTGACGGGCCTAACTTCCGGAGTTCAGTTTATTTACACACGTGTATAGTATATGATATATGTATTCCAATAGCTATGCAAATATATAAAAATGTCATTTGAGTAACAAATTATATTAAAAAAAATAAAAAAATGAGTGACTTAGATTACAATTGTGATAGTGATCAAGAATTATCTGAAAATCATTCAAAACTTATTGATGCAGTCAAGCAATTTGATAAAAATCAAAGGTACTATTATATTATATACTACATACATACAATATTTATTAGTCAAATTATAAGTTGTATCAAAATGCTATTGATTATTAGTAATCGTCATTATTTTCACTATTAATGTCTTAAAATTTCTTAATGATCACCTTTCGTTAATCACATTATTAATAGACTGTAGGTTTCTTATTTTTATATTACCCTAAAATATATCTTTTGTTTTTAATTGCAGAGTTAAAAAACCTGATAGGAGTGAACCTAGCTTGGAAGTTTCAGAATTTCATTTGGTTAACAGTGGTATCACCAATCAAAATGCTGTTGAAATTGTAGATTTAGCCAAAATACTGGGGAAAAAGGAACATCATACTGATCTTGCTAATCAAATTAATGCTACAAAAATCAAAGCAAATGTTATACCAAAACCTACAGAAAAGCCAACTTCTGAAAGAGTATGTATATACGTATATGAAATTTAAATATTTTCGTCCACTATATAGTGAATATCTCCTTACAGATTAAGCGAGTAATAGGATTTGAAAATTCCAAGAAAGAGCTCACGAGATGGACTGGAATAATTGCCAGAAATCGTTCAGCAGCAAGTGTTGCTTTTCCGTTAAGTCAACATTCTATGAAACTAGAATCTTCAAATGAATATGTAAAACGGTTTTGTTTGCAATCGGAATTAGAACAGAAGCTTGCAGAATTAGAACCAGTTAAGAGTATACAAGATGATGAAGATAATTTTCCATTAAAGTTACAAGAAATTTTAGAAAGTAGAAAAGAAGCCGCTAAGTTTAGAGCTCAACAGGTTCAATAAAGTTTTCTGTTCATATCAATTTTTAAAAATTCTGATGTATTTAATGATGAAAATTATTATTTCAGAGCTATAAAGAAGCTAAAGCACATCGACATAATAAAATAAAAAGTAAAAAGTTTCATCGCATACAGCGAAAAGAAAGAATTAAAAAAGCTTTAAAAGAATTTGATGATCTACAGAAGATTGACCCTCATGCAGCTTTAGAAAAGTTAGAACATTTAGAAAGATCAAGAGTTAAAGAACGAATGACATTACGGCACAAAAGTATAGGACAATGGGCAAAAAGTAAACAAGTTAGAGCTAAATACGATAATCATGTAAGATAATTAATATTTTTTTATTGTTGCATTGATTTTTAGTTAAAAAAAAATGTTTTACTTCTATTTAGATTCGACAAATGTTAATAGAACAGTTATCTATCAGCAGAGAATTGACACAGAAAAGAAAAACAAATGAAGATAGTGAAGAAGATGATGATAATCGTGACCAGCTAACAGGTTTACAAATCAATGATAAAGATAATCCTTGGATGAAGTCAGCAAACAGCCAGTCAGAATTAGACGAATTTATTATAGGTTATCGAAAATATTGGGACGAATTAAGTAAAATGAAAAATGAAAATACCCTAAGAAAAGATAGCAATAAAAAAATTGTAAATGACTTGTGTAAAAATGATAAAGATTTGGAAGAATTAGGAAAGACAAATGTACGTGCAAGTGATAATTCAGAGAAAAAAGTAATTATTAAATATAACGGTTATAATAAGTCAAGTTCAGAACTACACAAGCTAAAGAAAAGAACTTGTGTCAAGAAAAAACTTCATAAGAATTCAAAGGTTAAGCTTGGCAACAGATTATTTAAAAAAACATTTAAAGAAAAGTCTGGTACATCAAGTTGGTTGGTTTCTTCTACAGGTACTCAAAAAAACAATATTATCAGTAGGATCAAGGATGTTGATATTGATGAAATCTTTGAATCAGTCAATGATAAATTGCAAAAAAAACTTGGAAAAAAACGTTCAAAGTTGGAACGCATGCTTGACCAAGAATCTAAATATATAACAAAAATAGAAAACAAAAAAAAAAAAGATATCTCTACATGTGATATTGAAAAACTAAGTTTGAAAGGGCAAAGAAACGTAAAAGTCATAATTGATAAACAAATGGAAGAAACTGAAAGTTTAGAGTCATCAAATGTGAATTTACAGACTAATCAAATAATGAAAGAAACTGATTTTGATGATTGCAAAATATTAAACTCAAAAACCATTGAAATAGATCCTAACAAATTTATAAATATGAAACCAAAATCTTTAAAAACTTTTATACCTGATAATGTTGGAGGAGAAGATGAAACCATAGATAATGAAGATGTAATCCATCAACGTGAAATAATAAGTGAAGCTTTTGCTGATGATAATGTGAAAGAGTTCAGGGATGAAAAAAGAGAAGAGGTAAATAAAAATCTTTTAATATTATAAAGTAATTTGCTAATGATAATTTATACTCAATTTTCTATTAAAAAATTAATGATAATCTATAGATGAAAAAGAGCAAACCCAACGATATGGATTTAAGCCTGCCTGGTTGGGGCAATTGGGGTGGCCAAGACATTAAACAATCTTCACGTAGAAAACGACGCTTCATCATAAAGGTATCTAAAGTAGAATCACGACGTGATGAAAATAAAGGCGATGTCGTGATAATCGAAGAACAAAATGCAAAAATTAAGCAACATCTTGTGAGTGAGTTACCGTTTCCCTTCACCACTGTACAAGATTTTGAAGCAAGCGTGAGAGCTCCATTGGGACGTAATTTTGTACCTGAAAAGATTTTTAACAAACTTATACAACCTGCCATTAAAACTAAAATGGGGAAGATTATTGAGCCCATGACAGAGAACGTGCTAATAAAAACTGAAAATTTAATGAAAAAAAAAAACAAAAAAATATCAAAGGGTAAATTAGAAATATTATAAGAGCTTGAGTAAGGAGATAATGTAAAAAATGAATAAAAGTCTAATGAGCAATATTTATTTAAGTACCTATGTATTATAATATTTTTGTTACTCAGTGTTATTGTTGTTACAATAAAATAGAAAAATTCTTATTACTTTTAGAAAACTGCACTTTAAGATAATCCAATTTTGAACATGGATATAAGCAAATGGTTTTTATTTAAAATAACAAATTAATATTTATGATAAAGTGTACATAGAATGAAGGTTGCAAGTCTCGAAAAACTATTACTTATTTTTTAATGTACTTGACATTTTTAAACTTTTGAAATTTTCCTGCAACATTTAATTATTATGTTCAAGAAACTATAGTTATCATAATGATTCGAAAAAGAAAAAATTGAGTCAATTATTAAGTTTAGTTACAAAATAAGAGTATACAATTTGTATCAGAGGTGCTCATGGCAATGCACCAATGTGATATGGTACAGTATAGCTGATAAATATGTCAACATATATGGTATTGACTGCGTATCAATATTAATCTGCTAATTGTTCATCACAGGCTGCAAATTCAGGCTATCAAATAATGTATTCCTTGTTTCTACTTATAAGTACTGCTCTTAACATTAAAATGGCAAATTAATTAAAATCACTGAGAGAGTTCAAGAGGTATTTAAAATTCATTCTATATGGGTATTCATTCTTTAGCGATCTCAAGTTCTTATACCTACTCAGTTTCCTATTGAACAAGTTTCTTGTGGTCTTATTGCAGGGCTGGACTTGGTCATGTTGCAACTTTGCACACTGCGTGCGTCTTCTGCTCATGATAGTGGCGCCGCTGTGGAATGGAAACCGCTGATAAACCAAACCTCGTGTCAGTGCGAAAACAGAGTACTTACTTACTATCCCACATATTCCTAGGCTTTTTTGCACAAGCAACTCTTGCATGCAACCTGCGCATGAAGATTACTTTTGTCTCATTAGTTTTATCCGTTGGTCGTCGGTGCTTATTTCTGTACTCATGTCAATGCATTTATAAAGCTACCATATAATAAGGGTATCCAGTGCGTATTATCCTTATGTAGGCTATAACGCATTATAACATGATTTTTTTTATATTAAGTATTACAGATGTGTGCGATAAAACTGCAGTGTATTTCTATTTATGTGCAGTTAAGAGTTCAAACGCAATTATACAAACCAGACATCAAAGCTCGATATATAGCTATATAGATAGAAATTCAGAGAGATGAAGCGAGAGAGGGGAGAGTGAGAAAGCGGCCGAGTAGATAATACCTATATAAAACCGAGACAACTCGGAGCAGTAGCTCATTCGCGACCGAGTCGTCAACGGAGAAAGACGCCTGCAAACCAATCCATAAGCCTGTTAAGAAATTTAATACAGCAGGCGCATTTCGATCTTGATTCTTGAGCTTGGCTGTTGATCAGCTTTCGTGAGAAATCCCAAACGCAGTAAATAGCTTTACGTACGTGGGTTTGTGTGTTTGTGAGAGCGTGCGTTGTAAGTGATAATACAAACGTAGCGTGCGACTTAACAAGTGCAAAAATAAGTGACGTTATAGGCATCTATTTGTTATCGATTCAGCGAGTTGCCGAATTAAGTAGGTATAGTAAGTGCGCGTTAGAACGATCAACAATAGCGGCTGGACAACCATGGCGGAGTTTTTAGTTGACAGCAGCGAGAGCACAACCGAGCTGAAGACTAATGGCAAGGTCGAAAATGGTTTAAGCGATAGCAACGAGACAGTTGAAAGCGTGCAGTTCTTTGAGGGTGTCGAAAAATTGCTGGAGATTTGGTTTACTAGCACTGACGGCAATAACAGCAAACGAGATCTTAGACAGATTCCCCGGTAAGTTCTGTATAAGTATCTCTCTCTCTCTCTCTCTCTCTCTCTCTCTCTCTCTCTCTCTCTCTCGCTCTCCCTCCCTCTCACTTGTGCACACTAACTTCCGCGCGCACACACGTAGGTTATACTCTTACACACAAACGTAATATACTTCTGTTCTCCCCTAAGTGCGCGCGTGCGACCTTGGCGTCAAAGATCTGCGCGCTCGTTAACACTAATATCATTTTAACCTTTATATGCAATTAAATCATGTATGTGTAAAAGCATGATCGTAACCAATGCGATTGATTTTCTTGAGACGTGTCTACTTTAACTCTACGTCTCTAATCTGTTACTTTTTTTACTTTGGAGTTGCCGAGTTTTCACAAATATAAATCTGGCTATTCGGGTTTTTGAATTTACGAATTCTTTAACGAATCGTAGTAAATGATATACATTTGCGCAATGGCAAAATGTTCAATTTTTCTGTGGACATTCAACATTTCTAGTTAACCCACCATCTCCTCTTCTCTTCTTACCTATCCTAAGGATGTGTGTATGTCCGTATAATACACACGCACACTCACCACACACACACACACACACAAGGAACTGCGCACCTAAATCTGTATATGGATTATTTATCTGCAAAAGGGCGACTGCGATTAGTGTCGAATTCCATTCCATCTATTAAAGGGAGACTGCGATTAATATGGAATTAAAGCTTTATATAGTGTCAATTTAGTGATATATGCTGATGATATAAAAATGTATAGTATTATAAAATCTCCACTTGACTGTGGTAAAATTCAAAACGATTTGGACAATGCCTTTAAATGGTCTACAGAGAATGGCCTGTTTCTTAATGTTAAAAAATGTAATATAATATCGTTTCATACACGAGTACATGCCTCTCATTTTAATTATAAGCTCAATAATTGTGATCTCACCAGGGTATCAGAAATATTAGACCTAGGAGTATTACTAGACACAAGCCTGTCATTCGAAAAACATATTGAATATATCGTGAGCAAGGCGGCAAAAATCGTTGGCTTTATATTAAGATTTACTAAAGATTTCCATAATGTAACATCAATATTAACATTATACAAAACTTTTGTTCTACCTAATCTTACATATTGTTATCAGATATGGCGTCCTTTTAAGAATTATCTAATCAAGTGTATTGAATCAGTGCAACATCGATTCCTTAGATTCGTAGCAAGAAAAGCAATCATTAATTTCCACATATTCGATCATGATTATTCATTTATAATGAACCAACTTAAGATCAACTCTATTGATTCAGTTTTTGTCTATCATGATGCTCTACTATCTTTCAGACTCATTAATGGCACTATAAATATTCATGATCTTACTGATCTTTTTATACCCAGAATAGTAAATTATAATCTGCGTAATCCCCGTCACTATCATGAGAATACTTCTTGTAAGAACTACATTTTCAACTCCACTAAATTGAGACTACCTAGACTCTGGAATTCCATTCCGAATTAATTTAAGAATCTTAATATACTTGCTTTTAAGTCTAAGTGTAAGGAATGGCTCTCTGTGTTTTAATGAAATTTTTGTTTATTTTGCTATGTTAATGATCCACTGATACAACTACTGTTATATATGCTATATTTTCCTTTGTAAGTGCTACAGCGACACTCTATAATATTTGTCATTTTTGAGGGCAGAATGCCCGTATATTTTTAATAAATAAATAAATAAATATAGCTAAATTCAGAGTGTTATTAATGAATTTTATTCAAGCATCAATTGAAAAAGTTATAAGGACCCGGTTGAAAGCCACAGATAAAATACTATAAAAAAAATTTTATATATTTTTCCATGCGGTATTTGCACCAGGAATATCGGATATTGAACAATAAAAAAGAAAATTTATAAGAATTTATTGGCATTCTCATATACAATAAGATAATTTGTATCTGATTGTATGAGGTATAAAAAATAGTATATAACTAAGTTTTATGGGACATATCTATTTATATGAGTTTATAGGTTAGTGTTTATAAGTTAAAACTCTCATAAAAATTGCTTATCCACTCTATTAGAATCTATTAGGTTTACGAATTATATGCTATTTATTAAAAAATGTTATAGGATTTGATCGGAAACAATATTGCGATACATAATTCATCATCCTTACTGTATTAGTTACTATAGGTCATTGCTTATAAGCTTTTTACGTTGTTTATATGTAAAAGAGGATAACTCTCAATTTTCATAATATTTTTTTATCGTAATTTATAATAATTTGAACGTGAATCTCTGATCATTGTAATGAACTTTTATTGGAAAACCTTCATAAATGTATTTGAAACTTACAGTACTTTATTGATTTATGCAGATAATTGGTACTCTATCTATATGAGACTATATAAGTTGTACAGGATAAACAATACAAATATTGCCGTGGTTTTTATTCGCATGAGCAGATATTTATATAAAATTCTTTTATAATAATTTATAGAAATTTTAGCAAAAATTTATATTTATTTGAATCAAATTTATTTGGAGAAAACTTATATCATTCTACTGCTCTTATAGCGATTTAATGGTTTATGCGGATTGGGACCATATTAAATAATCTTAGTTTATCGGATTATATAAACTATATACGATAAATGAAATGAATCCTATTACTGTTGTTTTTACTTTCAAAATCAGGTATTTACAATACAGTATTTTTTATAGTAATTGATAGAAATTGAAGTACGAATTTATATTCATATGAATCGACTTTTATTGGATAAAACTTATATAATTTTGTAGCTTCTATAGGGATTTAATTGTTTAGTCAAATTAGCACCAGATTAAATAATATTAGTTTATCGGATTATATAAATTATATACGATAAAATAAACGAATATTACTGTGGTTTTTAGGCACGACCGCGACACGGAAGTGCCTTATAGTTATATCATCGAAAAATGTGTGAGATGCGATTCTCACGCAATTTTCGACCGATCGGGCTGAAATGTTGGGAGGGGTCTCCACTCGCACAAACTTAAAAACTAATTTTTTTTATCCTGATCGCGCAGCGCGAGCGTCAGCGGTCGTGCCTTACACGCAAAACGCTTCGTGTTTTGCACGCCTTGCATCGCGAAGCCGCGGCCGTTAGGCCGCGTGTGGCGCGCTAGTTACTTACAATAATAAAAACAACGAAAATTCTTACCTTGTGTATTGGTAGTGCTCTCTGATGTATATTATATTCTTAGTGCTAAAATGTATCGATTCATAAATTATACTATTCTTACCAGAGTTAACAGTGATAGCAAAAGAGTGAATTTACGCAAGAGATTAAGCAAATTTTTTTTCTTATAAAAGTTTGATCTTTTATTCAATCCTGCTCAATATTTCACATTATAAACGCATAAAACCATCTTAATCGGAATTAAATTAAATACTAAGTTTATCTTCTTCGTTCTCACTATTCTCGCTCTTACTGCCGTCATTAATCTGATCATTCTCACTATCAGACTCATTCTCTTCGTCAGTCTCATGGACAATGTCATCGTCACTCTCATCATCATTATCTTTTTCGTCATCATCCGCATTTTCATTACCAGAACTATCAGTCAACGTTTCTTCCTCTCGTGATTCTTTCGGTTCTTTGGATTTTTCTGATTTCTTTTTTCGATTCAAATCGCATATTTTTTGAGCTATGTAAGATCCAACATGTTTTTTTTTCCATCGCAATGTCAACGTCATTACTTTTTTTCTCCATTTTTAAGTAATGCTCAAAATTTCCTGCAATATTAATATATTTAGTTACAATTTATGGACACGAAGAGAAGGAACCGTTTTATAGAATTTTCACTTATTTGTACTTAGATATCAAATTTCAAAACTACCATATACGTAGAAAAACGACTTTTTTCAGTTGTTGATGTTTTTCTCAGGATCTGCCCCATGAAATTACTTAGAATTAAAGTGAAGTACAGTCCTAATAACTTTCAATAATCATGATTTTTTTCAGAAAGATTCAGAATTTAGTTTTTGAGTTAAAACAATTTCAAAAATTTGCGCTTTATGTTGTGTAATAAAAAAAACGACAAACGATAATATAAATTTTCCGCGGTAAAAAGATAGGTGATTTTATTCTCTTTCAGGTACATACTAAGCAATTTACTTCCATAAACTTTTCCAATAACTTTGTTAGAAAAAATTGAAATCTCAAAACTAAAAAATCGATATAAAAAAAAAATGGGTCCAGAAAATGTAAAAACGGACTGTTATCCCGCTATGTATTAGTAAAAACAAAGAAAATGAGACTTGGTTTATTAAAATCCACTGAGTAGAAGCTGAGCTAGAGGCGATACGAATGGACATTTTCTAAAAACACTATTTTTCGACTTAAAATGCCTCAAAACATATTTCCTACATGTTTTTACACAAACTCCAAAAATTACTATTACAAGGCTTCCTTAGAAAGGAAGCAAAATGTGTACTAAACGTAACTAATTAGATGTCATTTGCAAGCAATAGAAAGTAAGCTAAAACAATAAGCAATATGATCATAATAAATATCTTTCGGTTTAAAAAATGGAACAAAAACTAACCAGTATTGTTATTACGTAAGTTATTGTAATTTTCAAAAACGCACGGTGTAACATTCTAAGACTAATAAAATATTCACACAAAAATATGTTTGTAACAAAACTTACTACCCTGGTAGAAATCTTGAGGAGTTATTGCCGATTAATACCCGAGTTTGAGAAATTACGCGAATTTATCGGAACCGTTTTCGCCAGTTACCCCGTGACCTGGTGACGTTAACCCGTGGAAAACTCGGTAACAACCCGCCAAGCAATATGAATTTAAAATTTAAGGTTATGATTTAGTGCAAGAAAATTTATCATTTAATATAAAATAGAAATTATTTATGAATAAAGGCATTAAACATTTAACTAAACATTAATTTGAATATATTTATTAATGAATGCTTACATTTTTATGCAGTCATTTTTAATTAAGTAACATGAAAATTTTATAACTTACCCCTGGTAGCTGATGTCCAAGTCCAGTATTACTATTTCATTTGTGTTGTATTAAAGATATCTGAATTTTTGTACATACATTTGTTAAACTATTTAGAAATCCGTCGCCGTATCAATTTTTACTTAAATGTCCTAGTTGGAATTGTCAGCTCGAGGGCTATGACAAATTTTGGATTTGGCGGGTAACATTTCTTGTTAGGCTTGTTCCAGAGGATGTAATAACTGTAGCCACTTATATTTCTGGTTTCTAGTGTATTTTTATATGTAGAAAGTTATAATAATTTTGCCTTTTATCCCAATGCAATAATAAGAATTTTGACTTTTAAAAGTTGCAAGTGGTTTTGATTACGATGACTGATTTTCAAATTTTGTTGCTGCTGTCATTCAGAAACCAATATATGTAAAGAGCTGATATTTTGCATGCACATTTCTTTTACAATAACAAAATAATATTTAAAGTTAAATTGTTCTCAAGTGATATACTTTTAATTTCGATCCGGACATCCATGTAAAAATTAGAATTCATCGCTGAGATGTTTGAAGATAGTTTCTGAATGAGAGCAGCAACAAAATTTGAAAATCAGTCATCGTAATCAAAACCACTTGCAACTTTTAAAAGTCAAAATTCTTATTAATGCATTGGGAAAAAAGGCAAAGTTATTATAACTTTCTACATATAAAAATACACTAGAAACTAGAAATTCAAGTGGCTAGAGTTATTAGATCCTCTGGAACAAGCCTAACAAGAAATGTTACCCGCCAAATCCAAAATTTGTTATAGCCCTCGAGCTGACAATTCCCACTAGGACATTAAGTAAAAATTGATACGGCGACGGATTTCTAAATAGTTTAACAAATATCTGTACAAAAATTTAGATATCTAGCTTTTATATAACACAGATGGAATAGTAATAATGAACTTGGATGTCGACTACTAAGACTGGTTCCCAATTTAACTTAAGTCACCAGCCAACATAACCAACATGTAAAATAATGTTTGATATCACTTAATTAAAAAATAATCAATAAAAATATAAGCCTTCATTAATAAATCATTTTTATCTTATATTGAATAGGCGTTATTATACTGCATCATAATAACCTCAAAAGGTTATGTTATATGCGCGCGCATGCGAATTCGGCTTCCTGAGTTGTTGCCGAGTTTTTTTTTAAATTAGTGAGAAACAATTCGTCTTTGGAACTCGCGATGTGCTAGTGTACTGACTAGTTCAACTCGTCAATTTTCTACCATGGTACTAAGCTTAAGATATATGAAAATAAATCTAGTAATTATCTACCCGATAGAAGTTTCGTAAACAACTACAATTTCTATTTTTTATCATTAATAGTTAAAACATACTTTCATTCGAATTGAATGTTTTAATCTTGCTTTCCCATCGTCTTCTTGTCCATCGTGACGCATGTTTTTTATTGTATTTATAAGAATGGTATAGCTTGTACGCATGTTTTTCTTTTTTAGGCTCCATTTTTTACTAAATTCATATAACAGAGATACTTGATAGTAAATGTGCAAAAATTATATCTGTAAAAAGTTAGCATTTTTAAACGATTCAGTTAATTTTTCAATCGATGCAAATTAGAATTGGATGAGTCAATAATGTGTAAGTAGGAAAAAATCGCTATGGGCCAAATCAATTGAAAGTTTTTAAAAAGGTAAAAGAGTTGAAGCTTCTTACTTTTTTTTTGCTCATCAGAGTCTTGCGTAGACAGGTCAAAATAGAAGACATTTTTATTATTGAAAGTAATATAACTTTACATAGATGAAATATAAATGTATAAATTACAATAATAAAAGTATTCTACACCCGAACCCAAAAGACACTTTACGCCCCTGAAAATAGGGACAAAAATAGCATATTTTTTTAGCTAGTTCTATTCGCGGGGTGAAAGTAAAATATGCGGGGCGAAAGTAATTTTTATTTTCAAATAATTCAAAATATAACAAAACTCGTTGGCCCTATTTTCAGTGACAAAAAGTGACCTCAGTCCAGTTCCACACTAGATCTAATTGTCCGTAAATCCCATTAGCGGGGCGAAAGTAAAATTGTGGGTTTACGAGAAAAAGTAGCCACGGTCGAGAGTAGAATAAAATCCTAATATGAAAAATAAGATATATTTAAAAGTGCTGACAGTTGATTTAGTGGGCTGCTTTCTTAGAGTGATTGGATTATTGGTGAATACATGAAAGTATAATATGGTAAATAATTGTGTCTCCATTTCCTGAGAAAAATCGTACAAAGTTTCTTAGCATATTTATACTTATAATGCTGAAAGTATGCTATTGCGCATGTAAAGTTGTGATGCAGGTATTAGACAAAATATATCGTACGCATCACGGACGAGAAGGCGATTTTGACACTTGTTATTGCCACCCTCGCTTCGTTAGGATGACAACTTTCATACTTGTCAACAATCGCCTTCATTCCGTGTGTGTGCCTCTAGAGGCGAAAACGACCATTTTCGGTCCGCTCGATTAATTTTTTTTTGTTCATCTCCTTACTAAAGCTTAAATTTTTAAAATTTTTCAAAATTTTCAAATTTGCCAAAATTTTCAAATACGACTACCACTTGTGCTCAAATATCATCCTCGCTTGGAAAAGCCCATTTTCGCCCCTTGTTGTACAATGTACTATTATTCCATACCCGACCGAAATGGTCACTTTTTGCGACTGAAAATCAAGGCAAAAGTTACATATTTTCCCCGTAAACCTGTATGCGGGGCAAAAGTAAAATTTGCAGGGCAAAAGTAAAATCAGTGGGGCAAAAGTAAAATTATCGGGGCAAAATTAAAATTTGCGAGGCAAAATTTTTATTTTTAATGAATACAAAAATGCGTCGACTCCGCTTTTCAGAGACAAATAGTAGCCTTTCAGTCAGGAGTAGAATAAAGTACTATTATCCAACGCCATTATTATTGGTCACATAAAAGTATAAATTTCTATCAAAATTTTTTTGAATTGAGACATTATTGTTAGGTGGTGTACCTTATTCCAAATTGGGGGACTTTTAAAGCACTTTCACATTTATAAAGTAATATTCATAATAATAATTATTTTAAAAAGGATAAAATACAGTATATTCAAAATAAAAAATGTAACTAAAAACATAGTAACTAATAGGTTGGTATAAATTCATAATACAGCACGTATACAATCAAGGGTACATTATGAATGGTGTATATTGCAAACCAATGGGTCTTGTAACAAATGTGTTAAAAACTTAAATTAATATATTAAAAATTTAAATAAAACTTTCCCGCTAGAAAGTTTTTCCTTTAAAAGGCGATGAAAGGACAAATACTTTATCAAGAATGGCATAGCAACTTGATGTTTAAGATTTATGTAATAGCATAGGGTGTTTCATTAATGCGATATTTGTAACTAATAAATAAAATACACATTTTCGCAAAATAGTTGTATTAAAAAGTAAAATAAATGCGTTGCTTACCGTACTTTTGTCTTCTAACTGTTTTAATTTTTTCTTTAGAATTTCTTCAGTAGAATTTACTGCATTATCATGTTTTTTTAGTTTTTCCTTTGTAACTTGTTCGTCATCAGACATCTCTGTTGCTGTGTGTAGTAATGATTCAGGTGGAACGTTGGGACGAGTCGTATTTATTGTGTCATTCAATTCTTCCAAGGAATCTGCATAAATTTATAAATAGAAATTGAAAAATAAATATAAAAAAAACAACCCATATAGATCCAAATAAAATCATATAAAAAATAAAATTTACCACTGAAAAAGACGACGGTTGCATAATAACTTCCTTCTTCGTCAAGTATAGGGTATTTGTAAATTTACCGTGTGACGATACATCAGTTCTTAATTTTAGAAACCTGGATTATCTTCAACTTTCCTTTCAAAGATCTTATATAAAAAAACATTGGATTAGCTGAAACGGAATAAATTATTTTATATTGGTTAAGTTGATTAATACTTAATTTGCAGGATAAATGTTACAAAATTTGTTTTCAATAACTATGGTAAAGTAATACGCGAATCCGTATTTGTTTTTCAGTCTAGTTTCCAGCGTTCTGCCGGTAACAGACTAACGCTTGGTAGATAACATATCGGTGTTATCATATCATCAGTATAATTTTAATAATTTTTGTATGCAAAATGATAAAAAACATTGCAAACGTGCTAATTGTGATTCGCTCTACTCAAAGAGCATAACAAAATCAATTAAGCCTAACCCACCTGCCTGCCGTTTTGCATCATTACTTAACAACCGAGAATTAATTAATTTGTGCATCAGAGATTTGTTTTTTTTTTACTCTGCATATAAAAAACTTAACTAACTAGACAAATGAATTACAATTTTGAGTAACGAAATTCTAACTTAAAAAAGTTTGGAGCTTTGCTGATGCTCTAAAAATGTATAAACAGGAGCATAATAAATAAATACTGCAGTCTTTGACATAGGACAATTTAATAAAAAATGCTTAAATATAAATAAAACAAAAGCTAGCTTAAACAAAAGCAAGCTTAAACTAACAAGTTACGGTACTCCTAAGCTATGAACATATGCAACTTTCGATTTTTATAGGGTATCTTATACCCAGTGAGATATATGTATAGCCTAATAGTATATTGTGTATACCAAGGGCGTGAAATGGGCTTTTTAGACCGACAGGATTTGCGAGCAATTAATGAGCTGCAGACGAGTTCTGCAACTACAAGAGGTCAAAAAGCTCGCTTAGTCCTTGGTACACACCATAGTTATACCATAGTTTATAACGCATGTATTGATTTCCGTGTTTTTCGTGCCTATAAACAAAATTAAAATGACCTTTATTTTCTATACAGGTACAGTCACTGGACAACATAATTTCAAAAGATGCGCAACAATATGGCTGCGGATCTCGTCTTAATTGGACTCCGAAAACAAGATTAGGACAGTCATGGCGTCCTGTTTTCTAACACTAATGATCGATCTGAGTAGTCCAATTAACATATTGCCCGCCGCCATATTATGGTGCAACATTTAAAGTTATTTTGTCTGGTGACAGTGCATATACCTTATGTATTTAAACAAATGTATGTTTGCATGTTTGAATACATAATTTTCAATCATTTTTACAACTTTTCAAAAAGTTGGCATTTCTTAGCCCGCTTTTTTAGGCTAGTCAAAAAAAGGCCACGTTAAGGGGATGTCATCCCAAAAAACACTGTTTTTCTATTATATCAAACTTTTTAAATGAAGTTTGCAAATAAAAAACCGAGTCTGTAGCGCCGTAGTGTTAAGTTTAATGAATCGTTCTACCGAAAGAAAAATACGATCGGACTTTCTGTTTTTCTAGAAGTTTGGAATTACAAAATACCTCGTGGCGGATTTGCGAAGCTTTTGAGTCGACATCCCCTTAAAGCCGCTTTTTAAGTCAGAAAACGCGGAGATCGTGCATATAATACGAAATAGTGTATTGTGTACCAAGAGCGCAAATTAAGCTTTTTTTAGTCCCTAAGCGGAGTTTGCAGCATAAGTAAAAGGCTAGTGCGTCACCTCGGCTTTAACTCGTACTGCAAGCCACACGAGATAAAAATCCCTCTTAGCTCTTGGTGCACACCAGTTTTTGTAACGCATGTGTGGATTTCCGCGTTTGCACGACCATAAAGCGGAAAATTACAAAATTTGCAAAACATAGCTCAAAAACTTAAAATTTGTAGTTTATTTTAGCAGCCGAACGGCGCCGCCGCAACGTCCAAGTAGCGCTGCGGTCAGGTGGAAAAATCCCGATGGAACTACGAATACAACACAACCAGGTACTTTAGAAAAAAAATCGCTCTGTACCGGCCTTCCTTTTATCCTAAAGTAAGAGTAACTCACACAAAATATGGTATTAAGTGCATCTTTTCGACGTATCTTTTCGAATATTGGAATTACGATATGACCTACCTGCTCTAACGTAATTCCAATGCTACTTCAAAAAGATGCATTTAAAATCATGTTTCACACGCATAAAAGAAAGGCCGGTACAGAGCGATTTCTTTTCTAAAGTACGCGGTTGTGTTGTATTTATTGTTCAATCTGGATTTACCACCTGATCGCAGCGCCACTTGGACATTGCGGCGGCACCGTTCGACTGCTTGTCCGACCGCCCCTTAAAACGCAAAAATTGCGCATGTGTTACAAAATAGTATATGCACGTGATGAAAAAAAGTATATTGTGTACCAAAGGCGTAGTGGGCTTTTTTAGACCGAGTATGGAGATTGCTTTACGAGTTGAGGCGAGTAGCCCGACCCGAAGGCGAGGGCGTTTACGAGTACCAGGGGCGTGCTGGCCATATAACCCAATGTATGCAATCACACATGAGTCGACCCCATCTAGGGCTGGTAGTGCTTTACAAATTGCAATTAAAAAAAATTGAAATTAAATTCTTATACGCCAAAGCCTAAGCTCTTGAACCTAACTACCCACACGCAGCGAGTTTTAATAATTGAACTTCTTCTATCCCCTAAACCCTAAGCTACTAAACCCACCTACCCCACGCGCAGCAAGTTTTAAAAATCGAACAGTTACGTGCGAAACCCTAAGCTTCTAAACCCATCCACCCCACGCGTGCCGAGTTTTAAAAATTAATATACGTTACACCCTGAGCTCCTAAACTGACCTACTCTGACGCAGCGAGTTTAAAAAATTAAATCACTATATGCCAATTACGAAGCTCCAATACCCACCTTTTTCCAACACAGTAATTAGCGGACAACATACATTTACAAAATCTTGTAAATAAGGAATAAAATGAAGTTATTAAATTGTAACTATAATTTTATATGATCATAACAGTACGAAAACACAAGTATAGATTTGAATTTACAAAAAACATTTATTGATGTGAGTAAATTATTATCATTCTAATAATAGTGTACGTAATAAATTATTACGTTCTCCAAATCTGTCAATAATTTCATCAGTTTTTAAAGAATATAACATTTCTTTTTCGACCGACATAAGCATAAAAGTCTCTAAATGTTCTTGCGTTACTGTACTTCATAACCTATTAAGTATATTATATATTTTAAAATTGAAATATTATATATATATATACAAAAAAATAATTTGACCTTGAAATGACCTTGTAGGACTGGCTCAAATTCGAGGTCACAATTCTCCCCCCCCCCCCCATATCCTACAACTTTAATCTCTACGAATTTTTTTTAATTTGGCGTTGCTAGAGGAATTACGTAGGCGGGGTTTC
>QLYP01000167.1:65136-147033 GCA_016647725.1 Nasonia giraulti | reverse complement strand
TCTCTCTCTCTCTCTCTCTCTCTCTCTCTCTCTCTCTCTCTCTCTCTCTCTCTTTCTTTCTCTCTTTCTATTATATTAAATCTCATTTAAATCATCAATTAATTAACAACCTTCTGCAATAGCATCGACTTAAAGGTAACGATTTCAGATCCGTCTCACCGATCGCCAAAGCGAACAGCGTCCCTCCATTGAAACCCATAAAGTCAATATATGCACAAAGTTGTAGTTATTAAAATTATTAAACAAACTTCAAATGAGAAATAATATAAATGATGATAACCTGCGCAAACTTCAAAACGTTTCTGTTTCTGATACTAAATTATCTATGACTATGATTTACGGATCTTAACGCATACATATTACGCATACATACTGCTTCTACAGGTCAGAGTAAAATAATTAGAGGAAAATTTAATAAAAGTTCATTGATAAATAACAGGAAAGTATTTATATAAACTCAATCTGCGCAGTCTTCCGAACGTTTAGTCTGCTTCTGATAGTGCAATAAATTCAAGCGAATAACTATGAAAGTATATTCCAGATAATTTTGATCATCAAAATAATGGGATTCACCAATGAGCACTGGAACCAATTTTTCACGCTATGTATACATATTTTCGCGCATAAGCAGACGTCATTGATAAACAACAGAAAAGTATTTATATAAACTCAACCTGCGTAGTGAATTTAGTACATTCCAAACAATCTTAATGTTTCAAATATTTAAGATTTACTGATTTTGTATCGATTGAAATTGAAAAGATTATTAATCTATTTCATGTAGTTTGTCTTACCTATTTTTAAATATGAAAAAATATTCATCGATGGTAAAAGGTTGTGATGTCCGATATTCTTGCAATTAATAGAAAAAGAAATAATCGAAAATTATGTTTTCTATTCTTCCAACGTTGGCTAACTTTATTATGTTGTTAACCGACTTTCACGACGATGACGTGTTGGTAAAGTAAATTTTTCGAAAGTCATATGTATTTTTTTTTATTTTATTAATTTTCAGCGCATCCTTTTATTAAAATGCTGCAGCTGTTTTATGTTATTTCAAGCGCATGTTTTATGTCTTCAAGCGCATTAACTTGTTTAAATGCTGCAGTTGTGTTACAAAATTTACTTTTAAGTGTTCCAGCGCATTCATTTATTAAAATGCTGTAAGCATTGTATGAAATTTTCTATTATGATTTTCAGCACATGCATTTTTTATCTTAAAATACTGCAGCTGTTTCACAAAATTTCCTTTTAAGTATTTCAGCTTATCCATTTATGAAAATGCTGCAGCCGTTCTATGAAATTTTCTATTATGGTTTTTGCTGATAAAAGCTATTTGCAGACTATATATACAGCAATGTTACAAAATGCAAAGTATACTTGAACACAATTCCTTATATATATATATATATATATATATATATATATATATATATATATATTACAGAATATTAGTATAACTAATATCCAAAAATCCGCAGAGATAAACATTGTTACCTTATCGTAGGACTAGGGTGTATACAGATAAAATAAAAATAAAATATATATACATAAAGAAATTAAAGCACCCTGGTAGAAAATAAGCCAACCACGATGGCCTATTCTCCAACGGTTGGCCCACGGCGTCGTCACTCGTGGCGACTTGTGCGTACACCTTTTCACATAACCCCAAAATTTAATGAAAGTTTTCACTCACTTAAAATCTAGTTCTACGATGTCAAAACCATATTATTGTTCGATCTAATGCGTGTTTATTAATAATAGAGTCATATTAGTAAATTATTTGAGCAGGCATTGATGATTTATTATCTTTTTGTACGAGTTTTAAAATTGGACAACCGTTGCCCAATGGATAGTGTAAAAGCCTGACGAAATAAACGCGTTTTTTGGCCAATGGCTGCTAGAACTGTTGGCCAAACTTCATAAAATTGGCCAGTCGTTGGCGAATGGTTTGCGAACGTTTCTACCAGGGTACTTAAATACTAAATTCTTACAAACTAAAAAACAGTCTGTATCAATATATCTTTTTTAACAATTAGTAACAGTACAATTTACAATTGTATGTTCGCGAGATCATTTTAAGCTATCACTACTAACAGTTAAGTTTAGTCCAACTTTCAATCTTATTATTTTACGAATGTTTTTCTATATTTACAATTTTACTTTGTTAGGAAGCGCATTAAATATCACTACGGCTTTCTTAAAGTTATTCTTATCACTAATTCTTTTATTATTTTTGGGTATAATAATACTTTTATTCCTTGTTATACTATCAGGCGTAAGAAATTGATATTTAAGGTCATGATGGTGTAGTCTCAACGCCTCCAAGCAAAAAAGTTGTTCTATTTTTGGGGATTGTCCTGAACTACAAAGTTGTTTTTATTTACTATTTTTAGTATTTTTCTTGTAAGTTCTGTAGAATATTTAAGTTGTTTTGATATGCTCCACTCCAAGCTATAATGCCATAACTTATTATGCTATGAAAGAAAGCATAATAAATTATACGCAGAGTTTCAATTGTCATTGTTTTTGCGATTTTATAAAATATATACACCAGATATTTTGTAACTATGTATTGAATGTGCTTGTTCCATTTTAAATTGTAATCGATGACGATCCCGAAATATTTAACGCTTTTGACCCTGTTAATTATTTTGTCTCTTATTTTAATATTCGTTTGCGCTGGTACACTATCGACGTAACTGCCGAAACGCTACCTTTCTTAAGTTTTAAATTATTGATTATAGTTGATACTTCTGTCGAATTCGTTGGTTTCAGAAAACGGAATTTGCATTCAATTTAGGTAGTTCAAGTTCAGTATTATTAGGTTTCCATTAATATCACTCAATTTACGGCATATCTCACAGAAAAATTTGTTCATGTTATAGTTTTAAGTTATTTTAGGTTTTTTTCGGAGTGGCTTTGGAAAACTGGTTATCTCTGAATACGACAGACTTTTTGAGGTCCTCTCGTTTGGCTTTATTTGTAGTTTTTCTTTTAAAAGAGTTTCTTTCATTTAGTTCACTTACTAATTGTTTCAGTAGAAAATTTTCGTTCTTGACAAGTTTGTATTTTTCTTCAATATAGATTTCAAGCGAATCTTGTGCTGTACTTAATGCACTTGGTAAAAGTTTACTCCTTATTTCTTCTGATTTGCTCAGTTTTATTTGAGCAATCAACAATCTCGCTGCGTTATTTAGACTTTCCTCATCAATTTTTGAGGTTAGGTCTTTGCTGCCATGCCCTGGACAGATTATTAGACTTGCACTAATAATTTTAACTCAATTGATTTTTCAGCTAGACAATTACGAGGATACGCTGCATCACAAATGACATAAACTAGTGTCGTAGTTGTTTTCAGCGTGTGACAAGCAAAATTACTAGCGCACTTGTCGGGAGGCATCTGCTCTCCCGCCATGTTGGACTGTATGATATAAAACATTGAAACAGTAGAACGGACTCTGAACGTAGGAGTTAAAATTTCTCCTTCCCGTTTTTCTCCGGATCTGCTCTATGAAATTACTTAAAATTAAAGTGGTATATAGCACTAACAACCTTCGATAATCATAAATAATGCTAACAAAGCAAAATGAAAATTCCGCGACTAGTCTTTTATATGTAGAAGTAACAAGTTTTCCAAAACCACTGCAAAAAAGTGCCTAAGATAAGTGCCTAGCCGAAAAGATGATCCAAACAAAAAATTTGTACGTTAATAGAAAAGAAGAACTAATTATTAACTGATTGAACATTGGTAGTAGATGTGTACACACATTTTTGTACACGAGGGAAATGTGTAGGCTGAGGTACAAGATAATGTACAGGTTTATATGTTGGTAGCTCAGTTGACATTTCTGGAGAATGTCAGGTAGAAAACGTCTGCATAAAATCTTAATGCAAACCTACATGCAGTACACACGTTAATGTATAAAACACCTAGCAGAAAATTCTACAAATAATTCGCTCAGTTCAAACATCCTTTTTCAGAAAGAATGTGCAGATATTTATGAAGAGCAATCTGCAGACATTTTTACAGAGGTTCCTACATGCGTTTATAGCCAGAGCTAGAAATGTTGACAATGTAGTAATATATATTTTCACCTGCATAGTGATTTGCGCAAATTTATGCATGACTTTGTGCAGAAGGTCATGCAACTGACTTTCAATAAGTGAGTAGTCACGTCGCAAATAGAATCTCCGGATTATCGTTTCAGAGTCCGCCTCGCCTTCTTATAAGTTGAAAATCCCGAATAACTACGCTGCACGAGTTAAGCATTTTCCTTTGCTTTTCATTTGCTGCAGTGCTAATTTGGAATCAACAAGTTGTTTTGATTTTCAATGATATTAAATACATGTAAATATATGAAATTCTCTGGATAGTATTTAAGTTATGGTGCAGTAATAGTGTCGGAACTGTGTAAGTGCATCTATAGGCGCTGCATGATGATAAACTCCGATGGGTTATTGGAATTTGCTTCCTCCTAAGAGGAAGCTTTGTAATAGTAAAATGTTCAGTTTTGCTGAAACTTCGTAGAAACGCATTTGGAGGTATTTGGAGTACGAATCATGCGTTTTTAGAAAATGTCTGTGCGGATGGCCGTGTGTGTGTGTGTGCGTGTATGTACGTATACCGTCACAATTCTGGAACCACGCGATCGATCGTAATAAAATTTGGCATGCATATATGTTTTCTGATACTGAATTCGAAAATTTTTTGTATGATTCTGACCATTTTATGGCCATATTATAGCGATTTTTTGATTTTTGAAAAAATATTTTTGCTTTTTTTTTGATAATATGATATATACAATATATTCAACAATAGTATATCTAAAATAGCATAAAATTGCCTATTTTTTGCCTTTAGATTTTCCAGATTGACCGTTCCGTTCAATTTTTATGATAAAAAAAGTTAATTTTTAAAAAAAATGTAATATCTCCAAAACTAAATCGTCAAACGTTTTGAAAAAATGTACGACAATAAAAAACGATAATATCTATTTGCTGTAAAAATTTTAAACCATTTCGATGACTATTTTTCAAGCTAAAAATTGAAAACTAAAAAAAATGGGATTTCAAAATGGGGAGTAAAAAGGCTTTAATTAAGTTGAAATTTTGGGAAAATATCAATCTTTTGATCACCTTGGCTAGGTTATTTTTGTAGCTTATAAAACCGTTTAGTTTAAAAGATATCAGGATTCAAATTCTTTATCTCTCACCCTGTATACCCTGTATAACTGAAAATTACTATTTCTGTTAAACCTTATAACTCGCTAACTAAAGTTTAGAATGTTTTAAGACAATTCATGATTTTATGAGGTTATGAGGGCCCTATGTAAAATAATGTGCTCCTCGTATAAAATAATTAAGATTGAAAGTATTTTAAAAATCATTAATATACTGTATATTTGAACAATATGTTATCTATTTGAATTACAACATTTGTTGGAGGAAGCTACGTGCCAAAGAATTGGTAGCGGTTTTTCGTATTTACGAAATAACTTAGACTTTTTATAGTTAATAGTTCTTATTAATCCGAATTATTTTTATTTAATAATGATTCGGCTAACCTGTTTAAAGTTTTCATAAAATATTGACTAAAATTAAACTTGAAATATTTATAAATCTTATAAAGTTAGCGAGTAGCTCGAAGAAAGGTATAAAGTAGTACACTTAACTCACAGAGATTGATAGATTCATATGAAAATAGGAATGAGGATAACAAGAAAATCCAACTTTTTAATTTGATTTGTGTCTTTTTTTTAGTTAAGGTGGTTTGCAAAATTCTAAGCTTCCTTGTAGCATGGATACAAGAACGTTTTTTGTTTTTGATAATTGAGTTTCTTCTCAGAAAATAATATGTAAAATAACTTCATATTCATGCAGTAAGTAACTCCTAACATTCTTAATTATCATGCTCTTTTTTTTAAAGTTTCACAGTGTAGTTATAACGCTTTCAAAAACTTTTACTTTTTGGGGTATGACATAGAGCGAAACCGATAATCTAATTTATCCACAATGAAAAGATAAGAAGTATTTTTCACTTCCAGATACATTTTCATTTCCATTATGCTACAGTAAAGATGAAAAGATCGATTAACAACATATATTGGAAGTTTCAGGTATATACAATAACACTATCAAGATGCAATGGCTGTTATATGATATACTCGGGAATCTAAGTGCGCTTCGCGCCCTCCTTATCATGTTATAATTAGAATTTAAATTTTGCCACCTGCCGAGCACCAACAGTTTGAAGCGTTTGTAGGTTATGTAATAAAATTCTTATTTCTAATTAGCGTTCATAAATTCTTGTACCGGGCAACCAATTATCAATTACATGCTTCATAATAAAGCCCATCGCTTTTTTAAGAGAGGAATGTACCGTACCAGATTTATATATAAGCGTTAGACGTAATCCAAAATAGAAAAAATTGAAATAGTTTTGATGAAATTTCCGAAGAATGGAAATCTAAATTGCGTATCTGAGTTTTTATATAAAAAAGGGAAAAATAAAAAACTGTACATTTTGAATGCCATTAGCAATAGAAGTTCTACGTCAATTCAGTAATTTTACTTTTAGTAACGCATTTTCTTTTTATTTTCTCAACTATTCGACAAACATTTAATTTTTGACTTTTTTCATAATTTAGGAATTTTATAAAATAAAATTGGACTTTTGTATTGTACTAATAAGAAAGTAATCATCGAATCATAAAAACAAAATTTGAGGGGGGGGGGCGACGGATCCCACTAGTGTGTGTGTGTAATCTAAAATCGTTTTGACCTTCTGTTGATAATATGTGCAAGTTCAAATGTTTGCCAGACTGCATATTTAGTGGTGATTTAGTTGCAAATCATGGAGTCTTTACTGTTAATTAACTTTCCTCTTACATTAACCCTATATATAAAGACATCAATTATCACGTGCTCCGAGATTAGCAACTGAACCATTTCTTGATAGTAAGGTCATAGGTTATGAAGTCATTGAACGAATGATTTGTAATATTGAAGAAAACGGTACTAATTTAAGTCCAGGCCTAATACCCAATTGGATATTAATAAAACTGTTACGCAAGCGTAAATCGCATTTTCTACCCACTGTATAAAAAAAATAACGTTTGGTACAAGTGCTCAAAATTTGATTCTATGCTAGTGTGAAGTTTGCGCACTTGTATCGAAATATGCTATTCTGTTCAAAGTCATGACGATATACTCAAGGATTATACTCCAAAGTCATGACGATATACTCCATTGCACTAGAAGCACATACGGATCCGCAAACATTTTCCTGTTCATTTGGGGGCATACTGGCTTAGTAAAAAAATGTTGGCCGAGATTTAAAAAAATATGCGGTGAACAACAAGGGACGAATGTACTTTTCCAGACTCGCCAATTGTTTTACTGCTCTTTCCGCTGCTCAAAGATTTCAAAATTTACTACCTCAATCCAATGCGCGCTCAATTTTCTTGAGGTTAGAAGTTTAAAATCGCAACTACATTCTGACCGGATATTCGTTTTTCAACCAATCAAATAGCTTCATTAACGGCTTCACAACATCCGGTCATATCTTTTTTAAGAGAGGATTACAAATATTACAAAATATTATAAAGTGTTGAAAGAGGTTAAAAAATTTCTAAATACCTTCTATTATATTAAAGATAAACTTATTTCGGCGTTCTGATGTACTCCAGTTCTGCGGTCCCACGGAGTGACTGTTTTCATATTTCTTAATTGTTATATAATTAGAGTGACCTCTTTTGTAATTCTTATCTCATTTCAAATGAGATAAGAATTACAAAAGAGGTCACTCTATTTACAGTACGTTTACTTTTAGAAAAATATCATCTTAAGGGGAGGTGGGAGCTATAGCTTCGAAAATCCACCACGGGGTATTTAGTATTTCAAATGCCAAAAAAACTAAAAGCCGTATTGACATTTTCTTTCGGTAGAATGATTCACTTATCTCAAACCTATGGCGCTCTGTTCATTATATTGATGAAATTTGAAATTAAAAAAAGTTAATAAGTAAAATTGGTGTTTGAGGTTGGCGCTGTAATCACATAAACACGATTAAACACCCGCTCGTATTTCACAACTTTTACAAAAACCATAAGTCCGATTGATATTTTTTTCGGTAGATTGATTCACTAAACTTAACACTATGGCGCTCTGGTCTTGGTTTTTCATTGCAAGCTTTATTAAAAAAGTTATATGGAACAGAAAACCAGTGTTTTTAGCTCCCATATCCCCTTAAGGGTAAGAGTTACAGACCCGTCTCAGTCTCACAAATTGCAAGTGAACAGCGCCCCTCCACTGAAACCCATAAAGCCGACATAGTCACAAAAAGTTTTTAGCATAAAAAATTCAAATAAGAAACTATATCGAATAATGACACTTTAACATTTTAATTTCAAGAGACTGCGCCATATTTTTATATAAATAAAAGGAAAATACATAGCACAAAAACAAAAACAAAAATGTTGGCACATCGGAGAGATCGAGGCCGAAAAAATCAAAACCATAATGCATAAATCCATCTACCTTATTTGCAGCGAGTTTCAATCAGAGAGTTCATTTAAAAAATACGTCAACAAATCGGAGGAAGGCGGAATGAAATTAAAACCAAAATGCATAAATCCACGTACCCTATACGCAACTACTATTAATCGGAGTTTTTATTTAAAAAATATGTTTACAAACCAAAGGAAGGCGGAATAAAATCGAACGCAAAATGCATAAATACTTACAATAAGAGTTTTTTATTTAAAAAATACTTTGGTGAATCGAAGAAAGACAAACGGGATCGAGAGTAAAATGAACACTAAAATGCATAAACCCATCTACCCTACACGCAGCTACTTTTATAAAAGAATATCTGTTTTTGAAAAAGGTGTGGCAAATCAAAGAACAGCGTGCGAGAGCGGGCATAAACTAAAATACATAAGGGATCTAGGCATTTTGGTTTCTATTTTATTTTCGCTACCGCTCGCCTTCCTCAAATTTTCCGACATATTTTTTAAATAAAAATATCTCCTATCAAAAGTAGCTGCGTATAGGGTAAGTAGGTTTATTTTAGTGCTCATTTTGTTCTCGAACTCGCTCGCTTTTCTCCGATTTGCCAGTATTTGTAAAATAAAAAACTCTTATTTTTTTATTAAAAAATTCTGATCAATAGTAGCTACCTATAGAGTAGGCAGGTTTATACATTTTGGTTTTTATTTTATTCTGCCTTCCTCCGATTTGCTGATGTATTTTTTAAATAAACTCTTCAATCGAAGCTCACCGCGTATAGGGTTGGTGGATTTATGCATTATGGTTTTAATTTGTTTCCTCCCCGATTTCTTCGTTATGCCGATCTTTTGCTTCCTTCATAAGGAAGCCTTGTAATGGTAATTTTTGGAGTTTGCGTAAAAACATGTAGAAAGTGTTGCTTTTCTAGTCAAAAAATAGTATTTTTAGAAAATATCCGTACGAATGTATGTGTGTTTGTTCGAGTATTCCAGCTTCTACTTAAAGGGTCCAGCCTGGGTTAAATCCTACAAAAGAACAACAAAATATTCGTCCAATAAAAATTGTTGTTTTTTAATTTACGTAAAAAGAAAAAATTTTTTGGACGAGTATTTTGTTGTTTTTTTGCAGGATTTAACCCAGGCTTGACCCCTTAAGGGGACATACCTTTAAATCCTGAAAAAAAGGAATTGTGAGTAAAATTGACAAAATTAAAGTAAATCATTTGAAATTTTTATTAGTGATATTTAGTATAAATACCTTTAACATTACCGTGCTAAAACTTTAATTATCCCTGCTGGCCCATTGTGGTACTCGGTGCAATGTTTCGTGAATTTTTTCACTGTCCGTAGGATTCCAAGTGAACGAATGGTTCTTTTGGGCTCAAATTCAATAAGGATATTTTGTACACCTTTATTTTTAGTATGAATGCAGGAATTTTATTTTGAATGTTTAGAAATGTTGTATACACAAAAAGTGGCATTATAAGCGAAAAAAAGGAAAAATGCACTATTTCTAAACCAGTTTGTTGGACTCGTTTTCCGTAAACATGTCGCGTAGTTTTTGCGCACGTCATTTTAAAAATTATAATTCAATTCATGTACAAAAAGTAAGTGTTCCTCGCACAAGAATCCATGCGGGAATCGCTTACTTTGCGCACTCGTATTAACATATACTATTTGCACACGCGTTTGAGTGCTAAAAATGGCACATTTCGCTCTTGCGCGAGAATGTAATTATTTTGATCAATAAGAATCCAAAACAATAGTATGCTCAACTCATGCGATGTATTCGGCTTATTTTTGACTCGCATGCGGGATAAATTTCGAGATTCTCGCAATATTTAGGAATTCTAAAAAAATCTTTGGATTCTCGAGACGAGACGGGATCTCGAAGTCTGCACCAGTTCGACTATTAAATTAGACTTGCAAATGACTTTTTGTAACATGTGCAAGATTTTCGCATTTTTTAGACCTAAAAAGCGGCCCTAAAAAATTGTTTGCGCGTTACTTTTTGAAAACCTACTTTACACTATTAGTACACAATATACTATTATATCAAAATTTCAAAATTTTCCTCTGGTCGGTCCCAGGTAAAATATGATCTCAGCTTATTCTAATTATGAAAAAATGAGTCTAATTTAAAATTGATCATCAACTTTAAGTATTTTGAAAAACAAATTATATCAAATACTTTTAGTGCATAGTCCAAAAGTCATTGAAAATATTCAAACTTAATAATATTGAAAAAGACGATTCAAGACTTAAAGTGTTTTTTAAGTTTTTGAATAGCTTTTGAATAATTAAGTCAATTTTAATGGTCTGACTGGTGCATAAATAAATAGAAACTGCTGTATCAACTACGATTCAAGTGCAAAGATTCATTTTCTAAAATAATATATGCGTGTACCCAAAAGATGAAATCAATTACTTAACAATTAACTAACTACTTACTTAACAAAAATATTGGCGAGTAAAAATTTCTTTACAAAAGTAGTGAAATCCCCAAAACAAACATAACATATGCCAAGTAATTCTCTTTTCATATTTTTTAGGTATACCCATGCAGGTACATTATTTTATAAAATATAATCTATATTACCCTTGGCATTTCTAAAAACATATTCAATCATATACTTTTGATCCATAGTTCATAAGTTAATAGGAAAATTAAAAAAATATTTGAATCTTGAGTCGCATATTCCCGTATTATGTTGTTACGTCCTGACTATCCTAAATTGAATAGATAGGAATGTAATGATATGTGTAGTGGCGAGGCTGTAAGAAATTGTTAATCCGCGCCTAACACTCTCACTGTTAGTAAAATAAATGAGAAGCTTACCTTTACGTTGAACCGTGTACTAGTTGAGTAGATTGCAGCTGTAGACTCGTACTGGGTAGTTTGGATTTTCTCGTAAATAAATATAACTCACAAGATCTCTTTTACGGTAAACCGATCGTTTATTCAAATAATTTTTAGAAGTGCAAGTAAATAATAAATCTCGTTTCAATGTAAAATAATATTCTCACTTAATTTAAAAGAGCTAAGACTTGTAGTTTTCTGTTGCAACGCCGGTACCCTAAGCGGGTATTGGGCGTAGTCGTTCAGAGCGGACGGGTGCCTATCACCACTACACAGCGCGTCCTCAGGTTGCGGATAGAGGAACGGCCCCTGAGAAGGAGGTTAACTGCGAATAAATCGAATAGCCGCGGACAGCCGATAGGCCCGGGCGTGGGTGTGATGAGCCCACACTGGCGAACGCATTCATCTAGAAACACTACGCAAGCACCACCACAACAACGAACACTCAACAATATTTCCTATTTTCACTTTCTCTTTCTACCTCACTATGTCTATATTCTATCTCTTTTAGCACACATTACAAAAATCCTGCTGTCGTGGAGGATGCGGGAGCGATGACAACTGCCCCGAAAGGGGATGTGTAGAATGATTCGCCACCTGGTCTTACACGGCAACGAAGCCAGCGAAGGCGCGCTGCCTTGCAGGGGGGCGTTAGGATACGAGAATGATTCCGTAGTGTGTCCGATGATGAGTTGGCTCCGTCCTCATCAAAGTCGGAAAGCTCTCATACTTAGTTCTAGAGAGGTATGGGGGTTATCACCTCTAGAACGGTTGACTCACCTGCGATCGGAACAGGATCCAAAACGCGCGGGTTTAACTTACTATCATGGCTCAAAAAAAACAAAACCAAACCAAAATCAATAGGGACTTAAAGGTGGGAACGTGGAATGTGCGCAGTTTATACAGAGCAGGCGCGTACCAGGAAATCTTAAAAGAAGCTGGCGAGCGCGAATTAGATTTAGTAGCAATACAAGAAACTCGGTGGCAAGATAGCGGGATTTTAGCAAAAGATAACTTCACCTTTATATTCGGGGGCGCGAGCGGACACTCCGTAGGTATCGGATTTCTGGTTAGCAAAAGAATTATACACGCTGTTAAAAGTTTCAAATTCGTGAACGACAGACTCTCGTATATTTGCCCTACGGAGGACAAAGAGGAAGAGGTAAAGGATCTTTATTACGAAGCTTTAGAACAATTAATCGACCAATTCGCGTCTTACGACACCAAAATAGTAGTGGGGGATTTCAACGCTAAAATAGGGAAAGAGGACATGTTTAGGCCCACTATAGGCAAGGAAGGTCTGCACGAAACCAGCAACGATAACGGTATTAGAGTCATAAATTTCGCGGCGGCAAAAGATCTTATAGTAAAAACTATGTGCTTTAAGCACAAGGATATACACAAAGCAACGTGGACATCGCCGGACGGAGCCACGCAAAATCAAATCGATCACTTCCTTATCGATAAGAGGCGCCACACAAATGTACTTGACGTAAGAACCTATAGGGGGGCGGATTGCGACTCGGATCATTTTCTAGTAGTGGCCAAATTAAGAGCCAAATTAGTAGCCGAGTAAAATAGTAAACGGGCGAACAAAGTAGAAACCTTCGACATTGAAAAGCTACGAAACGGGGTAGAGCGAATTCAGTATCAAGTAGAAATAAGTAACCGGTTTCAGGTTCTCGAGGACACAGATGCACCGACGGAGGTAGATGACGACCCAAACAGTCTATGGGAGGCTATCGAAAGAACGGTAAAAGAGGCCGCGAACAAAGTGCTAGGTAAAAAGAAAAAGCCAAAGAGCAAACCATGGTTTGACGAAGAGTGCGAACTCTGGTTTGAAAGGCGCAAAAAGGCTAAAGTAGACAGCGTTCACAATGGAAACGATAGGACCGTAGAAGAGTACCACGAAATAAGAAAGCAAGTGGGTGTGATTTATAGAAACAAAAAGCGCGAGATTAGAAAAATAGAAACTAACAGTAAGGAAAATAACCCGCGCGAGATGTACAAGGGAATCGACGCTATTAGGAAGGGTTTCCAGAGTAGATCGCAATTAATGAAAGATGAGAGCGGGAAGCTCGTTACAAGCGAAAATGAACTGCTAAAGCTGTGGAAAGGATATTTTGATAAGATACTAAACGTACATGAAAACTGCGAGGAAACGGGAGATAAAATCCACACTGCTGAACTCCATATGGAAGAACCGACCTACAAAGAAGTAGAAGCCGCGATCAAAAAACTAAAAAACAATAAGGCCGCGGGAAACGATTCTATACCAGCTGAACTACTTAAATATGGGAGCACCGCGCTTACATTCAGAATTTTTGAACTAGTATGTGCTATTTGGAAAAATGAAACGATACCGGAAAACTAGAAAGAATCCATCATCATACCGATTTTCAAAAAGGGAGATAAGACAGATTGCAATAACTACCGGGGAATCTTACTTTTAGCTACCTGCTACAAAGTTCTATCAAACGTAATACATGCCAGACTCACGCCCTTCGCGGAAGATATAATAGGAGAGTATCAGTGTGGATTCCGGCGTAATAGGTTGACGAGCGATCAAATGTTTACTATAAGACAGTTGTTAGAGAAAAAATGGGAACATTGCGAAACAATACACCAACTATTTATAGACTTTAAAAAAGCGTACGCCTCTATCAAACGAAGCAAAATGTATCAAATCCTTGTGCTCCTCGGAGTACCAAAAAAACTCGTGAAATTAATTCAAATATGTCTGAACGGAAGCACGGGAAAGGTCCGAGTAGGCGGTAACGTATCCGAATCATTCATAATACGCGACGGTTTGAAACAAGGTGACGGTCTTTCTACGGTACTCTTTAACTTAACGCTAGAATATGTTGTTACAAAAATGCAGACTAGCAGGCTAGGTGCAACCCTTAACGGAAAAACACAAATTCTGGGATATGCGGATGACTTGGACATACTGGGGGATAACGGTGCAGCGGTAGCGAGAAATGCGGAAATTCTCATAAATGCGGCTGAGGACACGGGGCTAGAGGTGAGCGAATCGAAAACGAAATATATGATCATGGACAAACTGGGCATTTGCGAAGGTGAGGGTGATCTTAGAGTCGGAAATTATACTTTCGAAAAGGTTAGCGAATTCAGATATTTAGGCACAACCATAAATGATCGAAACGAAATTAAAGCCGAGATTAACAAGAGACTTCATTCGGGTAATGCCTGCTTCTACGCCGTGAATAGATTACTAAAATCAAAACTGCTGTCTAGAAATGTAAAAGTAAGGATATATAGGACTATAATAATGCTGGTAATTTTGTGCGGGTGCGAAACCTGGGCGCTAACTAAAGCGGAAGAAAACCGTTTTAGGGTGTTCGAAAATAAGGTTCTGCGGAAAATATACGGGCCAAAGAAAGATGAAGAAACCGGGGAGTGGAGGAAACTGCACAATGACGAGCTACACAATTTATACTCGTCACCGAATATAAACAGAATAATTAAATCGCGTAGACTAAGATGGGCAGGGCACGTGGCAAGAATGGGAGACGATCGCACGGCAGCGCGTAGAATGAAAGGAAAGCCAAGCACACCGCGACCTCTAGGTAGACCTAGGCGCAGGTGGGGGGACAACGTAAAAACGGACTTAACTGAAATCGGGAGGGAGGGTGCGCAATGGATGGGGTTGGCACAAAATAGAGATACGTGGAAGGCTTGCGTAGATGAGGCGATGAACTTTCGAGTTCGAAATGCCACTTGTAGTTTATAAAATCTGTATATTTAGACTTTGTAAGAAATATATAATTACGGCTAGGCGGCTTTAAGTTTTAAAATAATTGTCACCGATTGTCGGACCGGCGCGATACCGAGCTCGTGACTGACGAAAAACTGCTTGTTTGAGTGCGTATAAGGCTTTTTAAAACCTTCGTTCGTAGTGTAATTTTTGCAATATTTACAAACTTAAAATTACGGAAAATGTATACATAAAAAGTAGCGCTCGCTTACAACGTCACGAATTGCTGATTTCTCATTTTGCTGATTCGCAAGGTAAATCGAAATCGTATTACAATAGTGATTATTTTGCATTTGCGAACTCAACTCATAAGCGACACTGACGAATTGGAAGATTGAGATTCAGCAGTTTTTATTTAATTTAGGCCATATCGAATTGTTCAGATCATAAAGAAATATTACCAATAGTAAGCATACGTCGTACGACGTAACACCTGGGGGGCCAAGTGATTGCAATAGGATAATTGCAATAAGAAAAATTATAAAGTCGGTCGATAATGAGTGAGTTTTACATGCAGAATTTTACAAATTAGCCGCTTTAACCTTTGATTTTTTTATACTGTAAATTACTTATCACTTTGAAATCTAGTATATAGGTTACAGATAAAAAACAATTGACAATGTAGCGATTATTTCGCTTCCCTCCCCGCCTAAATATATCCTATTTTTTTTTTTTTTTTGTAAACAAGGATTTGTTCTTATTGTTATCTATTATTGTAAAAGAATATCTATTCACAGTTTAGAGAAAAAATTCCTGATGACTTTGAAATTGAAAGGTTAGGTTTGCTTTTTATAATAGTTGGTGTTCGATCTGGAATAGGTGGGGGTAATATTTTTGGGGAAGATATAGGAGGGATAATTTTGATTTCTTGAAGTTCTGTTTCTTCATAAAATCTTTTCTTGTTTTTTCTCGTAGGACTCTGTTCTTGGATGTTGCTCGTATTTCCGAGTGTAGTCAGCAAGTGTGTTATTGAACTGAAAATTGCTCCAAATAGATGTATAGACCAACCATAAATCATATGTAAAGTATATCCTCTAATAATCGTGTCTATAATCAATTTTCCGATATGTAAAATAATCAGAATCATGATGAATACAGATGAAAAGGAACCACATGCAATCTGTTTTTCAATGAGCATGTGCCATGTACTTTCGGTTAGACGTGTTAGAGTATTTTCGGTGAAAATATCTCCAGATGTTTTTTCTCCTGCCATCTCTCTAGCAATCACATTTAAAAGTGATGCTTTTTCCATGGGAAACATTAGTTGCTGTTGTAGTTGGTCTAGTTCTTCTTGAGAATACACTCCGCTCGTTGCTAAAGTCTCGACAGATTCAAAGGTCCAACCGATCTTCGTATTTGGTTTCAGACTATGAGGCGATATTGTTTGTTGGTGTGGTGATGTTGGTGTGGTGTGGTGTGGTGATGGTTTGTCAATTGGCGTTGGAGTGAACGTTATCCATTCTTCTGCTATTTTGTAGTACGTGGGTACTATTGAGTTGCAATTTACTTGAACTCCTTTTTTTATCAAAATATGTGTTCTCGGCGTAAGGAACCATGTTTCATTTCCTGAAGAAACGGGTAGTTGATTACTGTTTTTCGTACACATTTTATTAAATGTACAACTTCTCCTGCAATCCTTGCTATGTATCCAGGTTTCTTCATCATATTATAAGCGAATTCATCTGGAGAAAGGGTGGCGATTGATAGGGACTTTTGGATTACTTTTCTCTCAAGTTCGGACTTTTCTGTTATTACATTTAAATATAGATTATTGAACTGTTTCCTTAAATGCTTTTCTACATATACAAATTTTGAATTAACATACGTAAATAAATCTAAGTTTACGCTATTTCAATTACTAACTACATCATTATCAAATTGATACGCATTTACATAACTACTCTTTTCAGAAATTAATAATTTTGGATGTTCCATACGTATAAATTCTCTATTACAACGCATGATTTTAGGCTTGCTCGCCAAAGCAAATATTATATCGTTAGAATTTAGTGTATCAACTATTTCGTGATTTGCGTCGCTAAAATATTTTGTAGGTATTCCCTTAAATAAAATGTCGTAAGAGTTTCTAAAACACTCCCCCTGCAGTAAAACCTCCCAAAATGTGTGTCCTCCTTCCATATCGATACAATGTTTTTCCGAAAATTTACATACTGTTCCCGAACTTAACCTCAGCTTATCGTTATTTAAGCTAACCTTAGCACTATTTTGAATTAACGTTATTTTGATTAATCCATGAATAAATACCTTATTCCATGATCCGAAATTATCGGCATAAGATGCACCAGAGCACGAGTTGCCCTCAGCGCTTCCTGCAAAATCTATACCTTTTGTTGTTGTCGAATTTACTTTTAAATTGGCTATTGTGTGAATGTTATCGTATTTAAAAATTCCCGTTTCATGAATTAATTTGCATTGTTCATGACTTATCTCATAAATATATTCTTGTTCTCCATTTTCTGTAGGTATAAGATGGCCGAAAATTCCACAACTTGATTCTGTTCGATGAATTTCTATTCTGCATTGAATTATCGTGACTTCTCGAAATTCTGCGACCTGTATCAGCTTGATGTTGACGCTTGTTGAATTCACGGGTGTATTGTGAAAGTCACATTCCTCAGAGTCCATCAAAGAGAATGTTGTTATATTTGGCTTTGTTGTGCTGCAGTCATAGCCAATGATTGCTTCGTTAATTTTAAAACTTGTCATTAATAAAATTATTTTGAAGATCATGGTTCAGAGTTTCCTAAAACAGAAAAGAACGTTAGTTTTCTTTTTTATACATGATTAATTATTTGCATGAACTGCATTTGGCTTTCCATTTTTATTTATTATGACATTGCTATTCTCAGTCACGTCTAAAATTTCAAAAGGTCCCAGGTTTTGATTTTTCTCTAATTTTCCTGGTTTTAGTTCTTTTATGAGCCAGACTTGATCACCTTTGTTAAATTTAACTGAATTTGTAAAACGATCATAATATTTTTTTGATTTTTCTTTTGCTAATATTAGATTTTCACGTGTAAGACTAGCAATATCTTTCATATTTGTAATTAAATTCGATAAATAATTATTGAAGGTTGGAAGTTGTTTTGATGATTTTAAAGGTTCGCTTGGAGGTAATCTCGGTGGATAAGCGAAAACCAGTTCATACGGCGTAAATCTATGAGCGCTATTACTCCGATTGTTTAACGTGCGGGCTATGCACTGGGCTTCCCCACACGGCCCCTCGTGGGGCGCGGGGCCGAGATACGCTCGGCCAACGCGACCAAAGAATGCACGCGTTTACATTCAACGGCCTACCGATTTCTGGTGACATTAAGTGGGAAGTCATCCTGTCGCTCGGATGGGCGTCGGGATCCATCTAATCCCTCATGACTCTGCAGGTCAATACCCGAGTTGTCCGCTGCAACTCACACATCGAAAGATAAACTCTCTGCCCAGCATACGGGCAACCACCGCCACCACGAGTCCTTTACCCTGTCGGGACAGGATTTACTATCCTGCGGCTCCCCGACCCCGTGGTACTGATTTTATCCTCCCCAGTAGAGAGTTCACAAACGTTTCCGCCGAAGCGTACTAAGCAAGCTACCACGTTCTAAACGTCCCACTCGTTCTGGCATTGGCCAACCATACATTACGCCGGAGCGTTCCTAGGGCTAGAGTCCCAAGCAGCTAGTTAGAGCCCGACTAGCTTACAAGGGCCTGGGTATACTAGTTTCGATCTTCGCCAACCGGATGGTCCTTCAATCACTTGACTAGTTACAGCTCGGAACATTACTGATCCTTCCCCCTTCCTTTCGTGGGAGGTATACCGAGGTTACCGAAATCTCAGGGTTCACCCAACTGCCCTGGCAGAAATGCCACCCTCCCGGGGCTCTTCCGTTCGGAAGATCTATGAGCGCTATGTACACTCGTATTATAATTAAATTGTGCTAATTCTAACAAACTATCCCACTCAATCTTTTTCGTAGAAAAGTTTTTCAGATATTCGCACAAAGGGTGATGAGCTCTTTCTAGTGAGTCATTCGATTGAGGTGGGAAGCTGTTGTTTCTATTTTTGAAAATTTAAATCTTCGTGCTACAGCTTTTAGTATTTTACTTGTAAAATTTGCACCTCTGTCTGTAAGAACAACTTTTGGTGAACTGAAAATGCATATGGATTCTTTTACAAATGCATCTGCAATTGTTTCTGCCGTTTGATCTTGTAAAGGTACTGCAATTAAAAATTTTGATAATTGATCTTGTATAGTAAGAATATTCTTATTTTGGTTTTTAGTTATATTTAGTGGACCTACTATATCCATGACAATTTTTTCAAAAGTTTTGAACGGTGTATCTGTCATTACCATTGGTTGTCTTGTTTTTACTCTTTTTAGTTTATTCCTTTGACAATCTTCACAATTTTTGATTTTATGTTCAATATCTGATTTTAAATTTTCCCAAAAATATTTACTTCTTATACGATTAAATGTTCTGTTCACTCCGGAGTGTCCTCCTATCGCGCTTGAATGATTTAGGTCAAATATCTTGTCTCTGTCTTTTAATTCTATATAGTTTAGACAAATTACTACTTTAATATCAGAATTTTGAAAAACTTTAACTAAGATTTCTTCTACCTCCAGCCAGTTTGATTACAGATTGGCCTGTATCAATGCATAGTATAAATAATTTTTTTGAATTTAAACTAATAATTCCGATTTCATTTACATTTAAATGTTTATTAAACTTAATACTTTTGCTATTTATTAACCTATCTAATTTTTTATCTATCTTTGCCCTGTTTATTTATGAAATGCGCAATATTATCTTTCCTAAATTGTATAGATTTTTTTGTATAAACGATGTTTTTATCTGTTTTCGTATTTATTATTTTTTCCTCACATGTTTTTGCTTTTCTGGACTCTTCAATCTTAGTTTTATTTTTTTCTATCTTAGTTTTGCTTCTCTTTTTCTTGTTAAAAATCTTCTTTTTTAATTTAATTCTTTCCTCATTTAATTTTTGAATTTTCATATCGTTAGTTGGTATTTCGTTAGTTTCCAGCGTTTTTAATTCTTTCGCTTTTTGAACTCTCGTAATTACATTTATTTGCATATATGCTACTGGATTTCTCGATAGTGCGTCAGCGTTTGTATTAATTTTACCCGGTTTGTAAATGATTTCGTAATCGTAATCTAATAATTTTAACCTCCATTTTTGAACTTTGTTATTTTTATCTGCTGATTTAAATGACAATAACGGTTTATGATCAGAAATTATTTTAAACTTATTACCATAAATATAATTTCGGAATGTTTTTACTGCGAACATGATTGCAAGTGCCTCACGTTCATAAGTATGATAATTTTTTTTCAGATGCTTTCAATACTCTTGACGAAAACGCAATTGGTTTGTCTTCGCCGATCTCCCCTTGCGATAATACGCATCCAAGTGCATAATTAGATGCATCTGTAGTTATTATAAATGGTTTAGTCATATCAGGAAATTGTAATATTGTAATATTGTAACATAAAGCTTCTTTCAATTTCTTGAATGCTTGTTGTTGCTCTTTATTCCAAGCAAATTTTGTTTTTTTTTATAGTAATTCTATAATTGGTTTAGCTATCTCCGAAAAATTGTTTATAAATCGTCTATAATAGCCTGACAATCCTAGAAATTCTCGAACATTTTTAACATTTCGTGGAGTTGGTAATTTTGATATAGCTTCAATTTTCTTTGGATCTGTTTTTATTCCTTGTTCGCTAATAATATGACCTAAAAATTCTACTTCTTTCTGGAAAAATTTACATTTACTCATTTCCAATTTAAGTTCGGCTTCTCTTAATTTTTGTGCTATTAGATTAAATCTTTCATTATGCTCTTCTAATGTATTTGATACTATAATTATATCATCTATATAAACATAGCAAAATTCTTTCTCTAACAATTCTCCTAGTACCTTTGTTAGCACTCTTTGAAATACTCTTGGCGAATTAATTAATCCACATGGTAATACTTTAAATTCAAAACGTCCTAATGGGTGTATACTAAATGCTGTTTTATGTATATCTGCCTCTTTCATTTTTATTTGATGAAACCCTGATACCATATCGATCGTTGTAAAATATTTGCTTTTTCCCATAGAATTGAATATCTCTGTTATATTCGGCAATAGATATGGATCTGGTATTGTTTTAGCATTTAGTTTTCGATAATCAATTACTAGTCTCCATTTCTTTTTTCCGTCCTTTGTTAAACCTTTTTTCGGTACAACCCACGCTGGAGCGTTGAATGCACTTGTTGAAGATCTAACCAATTCATTTATTATTAATTTTTTTGTTTCACTGATAGCTATTTGTTTCAAGGTATATGGTAATGGAAACTGTTTCACATAAACTGGAGTTTCATCCATTAAATTTATCTCATGCTGTTCGACGTTACATGTCTCTAATTTATCTCCATCTATCCAGCATATATCCTCATTAGATAATATCAAATCTTCAATATATTTACTTTTTTCTTAGATAAATGATTTAGATTTATCGTGTTTAATAATAAATTTTTTCTCTCTTTTTTACTTAAATTTTCTACTTCTTCGAAATTCCGTGCACTTTGTGACGTTAAATATATAGAACCACAATGGAAGGTTTCTTCCTCCTTTGGCAGTGGTAGTCCTGAAATTCCCATGAACGTATCTGGCATATCTTCGATATCAAACGTAAGAAAATTTATTTCATTTGTATGACGTAGATATTTTTCATCTCTTTCAAACTCTACATTATCTTTGAGTATTTTTACGAATGTCGGGAAATTTTGTATGGAATACTCGTCGGTTTCTTCTTTTTCTGTACTTTCAAGAGATTTATTAATGTTTCCTATGAACTGTTGAATGTTTGATTTTGAATCATCGATAAACTTTGTAAGTTTTACATTACTCCAGTTATTCGGCTGTGCTTCTTCCGAAATTTCTTTCAAGAAATCTGGTGAGTCATCTAAGTATTCTGAGTCACTTTTGTTTTCTGAAATCCCGTTATTTATGTTATCTTGAATTTTTTCTACTATATCTAGTACTTTTTCTAAATCTTGTTGTACTGTAATATTTTCTACTTTATTTTCTTGAGTACTTGCCTCTTTTTCACTTTCTTCAGCTATGATGCTAGTATTTATTTGATTGATATGCATTGTTGATTTTAATTCAATTTTTATATTATTTATTTCTAAATATCCCTTATCTAATCTTAATTTTTGTTGTAATAAAACCTTTATTCCAATAATTCCGTCATAGGGAATGGCAAATGTCTCCGGTGCTACATGAAAATCAAAATATTTTCCATTTATTGGTAATTTTATTGATCCAAGAGTACGTATAGCGTTTTCTGTTATTCCTGATATTAATATTTGTTCATCATTATTTATTTGATTTAGTGATATATTTTGTTTTTTGATAATGTTTAGTTGTGCACCACTATCTACCAATAATCGATTTATTCGAGCGTTTCAGTTTTCCTGCTTATTTTTGTTTCTAAAGCATCTTTCTGCAGTATGGTTTGTGTTTTTGCATATTGTGCAGAATTTCTCTTGCTCTCTTTCTAGCATTTTAATCTTTTCACAATTATCTATTTTATGTCCCGACTTGTCGCAGTACTCGCAAAATGATTGTCTAGATTTTCCTCGATCTTCTAAAGCCTTTAATTTTTTGCATTCTCTGACTACATGACCAGTCATTTTGCAGTATTTGCAATATTTCCGCTAAAGACTCCTGTTGTAATTATTATTGTTGGTTTGGTGCGTTTGTTGTTTGTTTTTAAATTTATTACAAAATTTCGCTGTATGGCCTGTTTCTTCACACATATGGCATTTAAACTGTTGTTTAGCTTTATATTCTGCAACAAGGATTTTTGCTTGTTCACACTCTACTTCTTCATGTCCCACTGTTTCACAAATTGTACAAATTCTGAATGGTGACCTGCTTTCGCCTACTTTACAATATTTTATTGTATGACCTTTTTTATTGCGTTTTTTGCACATTACATCTGGACAATTCTGTACTGTATGCCCCATAAGGTTACAATATTCACATTTATCTATATTATTGATCATTGTATTTGAACATATATTTGGGTTATGCCCTGTTTCTTTACATATCCAGCATATTTCATAATCTCTTATGTAAGGACATTGTCCCACATCGTGTCCCATTTCTTGGCAATATTGGCAATGATTATTCTGTTTCTTGTTGAATCGGCATGCGCTAATCGAGTGTCCTGGTTGGTTGCAAAATGTACAGATTAACTTGATTTTACTCTTGACATTCATGCAATTATTAGAAAAATCATCCGCTCCTTTACAGTATACACATGCTGCTGCACGATAAAAAAGAGCCTCATGCTGGAAGTCTCTATATATTTGGCATGTCAGCACTTTCTGTGGTTGTTCTATTCTTCGTTCATAATCCTCGTATGCAGTGGTTACGGTGCCTCTGCTTATCTCTTTTCTTTTCCATATGTCGGTTTCAATTTCTATTGCTACCTTTGAAATGTCTTCTACGGTGTTTTCTGCCCCTAACTCATATTTTATTTCTGATTTAAGACCTTTTTTATACTTCTTCGCTGCTTCTGCGTTCAATTCTCTGTCAAATCTTGTTAGTTCATCTGCTGATACTCCTTCTCGTTTTTTCAGTTCTTTTATTTTTAGTACTATTTTACATAATCTATTTGTATATTGGACCACAGTTTCACTTTCTTCTTGTATTATTCTACGCATCTTAAAAATAAGTTCATGAATATCATCGTCGATTGGATATAACGTTCTAACTGCATTTATTAATTCATCTATGGTTTTTATCTCGTTGCCGCCCAATGCTTCTTCTGCTTCTCCTTTCATTCTTACTTTTAGGAGGTTTATCAGATTTCCTTCATCTATAGTATCTATAAGATTTCTGACCTGTTTTAATTTTTTTATGTAGTCCGCTGCTGTCATATTTTTTCCATCGTATTCTGGTACGTAGTTTGCGATATCTTTCAGATTTAATTTCAATGGTCTTGCTGCTTCCATTAGAGGGGCCATGTTTATGATGTTCTCTCTTTCTTGATTTTCTCTGTTATCGTAAGTTTGATTTAATTTCTGATCCGTTTTATTTTCAGTGTTGTTTATGTTGTATTTATTTTCTACGCTTTTTTGTGTGGTAAAATTTTTTTTGTCTGGTAGTTGATCAAGATCTGTTAGGCTTTTATGTTCATTTACACTTGCGTTGAACGAAAAGCTTGTCGAAGACCTATCGCTCTCTAATACGTTATATTGTGGGTCTTTTGGAGTTCCTATGACCAGGCTTTGTTCCGCTTGAAATCTTCCTATATCCGAATATCGCTTGTCTTTTTCGAGTTCGAATGTCTTATTTAAAATTGAATCATTTGCTTGGAACCATGATAAGTCTGTTTGAAACGTTAAACTTCTTCGTTTACTTTTAGGGTTTTCCAGTATATTTTCTTTTGCTAGACTATCAACTTTCTGTTTTGATTTGTTTTCGTTATTAGTTTTTGCTACTACTGGTACTTTTGGTATGGTTCCTGTATTTTGTAGTGTGTTGTTGCTTTTATCTTGAGTCTTTGGAGGTGTCCTTTGTAACTTCAAGATCTTCTTAAAAACCTGTTCTTCGAGAGGTCCTGTTATTAGGCTGTTTTTTAAATTTGGATTTTGTTGAACTTGTTGTCTAGTAATTCTTACGTTCTCTGGAGTTTTACCATCTGTTGTTGCTTTATTGCTATATTGTTAGGCTTTTTTTAATCTTTTATTCAGTATCGGAACCAATTGTTAATTGGTTCAACAAATTTATTGTTAGGCTTTTTTTTTTAATCTTTGCTACATTTTATTCTGTATCGGAACCAATTGTTACGTCCTGACTATCCTAAATTGAATAGATAGGAACGTAATGATATGTGTAGTGGCGAGACTGTAAGAAATTGTTAATTCGCGCCTAATACTCTCACTGTTAGTAAAATAAATGAGAAGCTTACCTTTACGTTGAACCGTGTACTAGTTGAGTAGATTGCAGCTGTAGACTCGTACTGGGTAGTTTGGATTTTCTCGTAAATGAATATAACTCACGAGATCTCTTTTACGGTAAACCGATCGTTTATTCAAATAATTTTTAGAACTGCAAGTAAATAATAAATCTCATTTCAATGTAAAATAATATTCTCACTTAATTTACATGAGCTAAGACTTGTAGTTTATAAAATCTGTATATTTAGACTTTGTAAGAAATATATAATTACGGCTAGGCGGCTTTAAGTTTTAAAATAATTGTCACCGATTGTCGGACCGGCGCGATACGGAGCTCGTGACTGACGACGAAAAACTGCTTGTTTGAGTGCGTATAAGGCTTTTTAAAACCTTCGTTCTTAGTGTAATTTTTGCAATATTTACAAACTTAAAATTACGGAAAATGTATACATAAAAAGTAGCGCTCGTTTACAACGTCACGAATTGCTGATTTATCATTTCGCTGATTCGCAAGGTAAATCGAAATCGTATTACAAAAGTGATTATTTTGCATTTTGCAAACTCAACTCATAAGCGACATTGACGCATTGGAAGATTGTGATTCAGCAGTTTTTATTTAATTTAGGCCATATCGAATTGTTCAAATCATAAAGAAATATTACTAAATAGCTTCTAAACTGTGGATTAGAAGTATATGATTGAATATGTTTTTGGAGATGCCAAGGGAGATGTAGATTTTATTTTATGTTTGTTTTGTGGATTCCACTACTTTTAATAGGAAATTTTTACTTGCCAATATTTTACCTTTTAGAAAGGTTTTTATAGGAGATTTCACCAGTTTTATAGAGATTATAGATGTATTACATTATACGGTATAAATAGTAAAAATATTTTAAAAAAGCTGTCTTCTCCCTGCAAGAAAATAAATATAAAACAACAGTAATATGCCGCGGATTGTGACGACAAAATTTATAAAATACTATACCTAGTCACTAGCTACATTACATAACTGACTAATATTTATATCGATATATACCAAAAAATACAGAACGTACTACCTGAACTACGTAATTAGTATAAAATTAAACACCACAATGCGATTCCCAATTAACAGTTACACGCACAAAAAAAACGACAAGGCTCACATCCTTAATCTTGTCATCGGCCACCCTTATTACCTAAACATCGTCTTCAAACGATATTTATACATAGACACCAAAAACTTTGAAGTGCACCACCTGGACCTCGTCAACGGTCACCCTTAACACTAAGACACCGTCTTCGATACCTAGACATCAAAAACTACGGAGCGCAGGACCTGCACTTCGTCAATGGTTTACCTGGCTTCCTATCGTTACTACCCCGGATCGTAGAAAATCACTTCAAATGTTCAAATTTAAAAAATATCTGTAGTAATATAATTAAGAATAATATGTTGGAATTCAGCTGTAAATGATATTATACTCAATATAATTCCTGGAGACGACGTTGATACTGTCCAACCTGGAAACTAGGTACTTCGGAGACCGTTACCGTCGTTGTATTCGTATTAAGCGACCTCGCAAGCCCCTGAGTAACGAGTTTCGACTAATTATGTTACAAATTTCCACAAAACTCCAGAAGAGGACATTGATACTGTCCACCCTGGGCACTAGGTACCTCGGAGGCCGTTGCTATCGCGATATTCATGTTTAACGACCCCAAAAACCCCTGATTAGCAAAACTGAACTCATTTCCATTAATATTTACCGAGTTGTAAATTTTGTATCTACTGTCTTCAAAATGCATATTTTTTATGCAAAAATGCATTTTTTAAAGGTAACTGATTAATTTAGTTAACAAAGTTTGTGGATGCTCTCACGAATCAAACGCAAATAACTGCATTAAGATTCATCTTACTGCTCAAAAAATCGACAGTTCATTGTTTTATTTCCAGGGATCCATTTTCACCTCGTCCTGCAATTCTTTAAGGCTCCTTCGCTCGTTGTCACAAATTATCTTCTTAAATTTCCACTTAGCGTCCTTCATTTCCAGCTCTCGAGTTTTTACTATATTCTGGCTTCTACCAGTCTTATAATATTTCTTCTACGTTCGCTGTTCTTTCCTCCTAGTTCGGTGGCACTCGCCGCGGGCTCTCTCAACCTTCTTGTCTTACCAGTATACTGGTGGTCGTCTCTGATTTGGTACCCTTCTTGTCATGGCGGCATCGCAGGCTCGTGTACATCGACAAAAGTACCTCTAAGGAGCACTTAAAGGTACTCGACCTTAGCTCCTACGTTCCTCTGTATCGGGCAGGGGGGTGAGAGCTCAACTCTGTGACCTACGTTCCTCTGCATTGGTCCGAGAAGCGCCTAGAGATTCTCAACCTAAGCTTCTACATTCTTCTGCATCGAGCATGGGAGTGATAGCTTAACTCTGTGACCTACGTTTCTCTGCATCATGATGCATTGTTTACTGCGTACCAACCATCCTCCATCGTCAATATAGCTGTCATCATTGACTCAAGTGTCACTCTGGTCTGAAAATAACACTCGAGTTTTTCTCGCTCCATTAGGTATCGCGAACAGTCACAGAAGATATGCTCCGCATCTTCGTTAGCGTCTAAACAGACTGGGCAATTTGGACGGTCCTTTATTGTAAATCTGTGCAGGACCGCCCGAAAGTGTCCGTACCCCGTCAAAAACTGTGTGAGGTAGCAATTGACATCCCCATGCCCTCTTTGCATACACTTCTCTATTCTTGGTATGAGTCGATGTGCTCATCGCCCCTGATCACTGGAATCTTATCTTTTTTGCCGCTCTGTCGTTCTCCATGTCCTTGCAGAATCTCAGATTTTATCTTGCGTATTGTCGTTAATCCGTCTTTGTCTCAAATACGTCTTTTCTCTCCATTCCTAAAAAGTCAATAGGCGGCATGCCTGCTATGATGCGGATATCTATCTAAAAATAAATTATCTAATGACAATTTACCCAAACCTTTTATCTCAATTACAATTGATCTAATCAACAATTTATCTAAAACAGTTTATCTAATTTACAATCTGTCTAAAATGGGAAATTTCCGATTTTAGTCGTATAGTTCGTTAGATAAATTGTTTTAGATTATTGTCAATAAGATAAATTGTTTTAGATACATTTTTATTTAGACGATTTGTTCAGACGCGCTCTGCCGAGCAAAGGGCCAAAGACGTGAACGTGGCGACTATATGACCCCATTTTTTTTTATTTTAGCAATTTTATATATTTTTTGCGATTTTTAGAATTTTTTATATTTTTTGTAGTAAGCAAGTACTTTAAATTTCTAATGTATTGCAATTTAAGTTAACTTCACGTAAATAATAATATTTGTAATAAAATATTTTAAATTTCGGTTTGCGCTCTTTTTCATCTAAAACCCAAGCGAGTCTAATTAGGTAGACGATTGATTTTTGTTGTCTTCTCAAAAATACAAAATAAACCCCGACATCACTGACTGACTCTAAACCATACCCACCCCATTAGCGCCCTTGGCCTGCGTTAGAGTTAGTTCTAGTACCAAGTTGCTTTAGTGACAGACTCGCATGCTTTGAAAAATAACCATACCCACCCCATTACCGCCCTTGGTTTGTGTTGCAGTTGGTTCTAGTACCGACTTGCTTAACCCAATAACCCAAGTAAAGATGGTGGGTGAGCGTGTGGGGTAAACCCAAGGAGTTAACTCTGATTCAAGCATCTTTGTTTCCGGGATCTGGAAGCTATTGATTAAGATTGTATATGAAAAAGAAAACTACCCTAATACAGAAATCGAAGGGTAGCTAGTCCATCAGAGTAATGAGTCGCCTCAAAAACTATTTATCTACAACAATTTGTTAAAAAACAAACAATTCATCTAAAACAATTTATCTAATTACGATTTATTTAAAATCAAACAAATATTAATTTTTAGTCGAATTGAATATTAGATGAACTGTTTAGATTAACTAAAAATTAGATAAATTGTAATTTGACAAATTGTAACTAGTTAAATTGTTTTAGATAAATTCTTTTAGATAAATTCTCCTGGTACAATCTAGCTGTCGCTCAAACTGTTCGATCAGTGCATTAAGCGAGGCATAAAGGCATGAGTCTTCATTTTTTCCTGGAGAGCAGCGCCCCCACATGCCCAGTTCACCGCTCTGTCAGTATTGTCCGTTTCCCATGATGGCTTGTCCAAATCTCTGTACTGCTCACATATAATAGCTCTGTCTCCCGGACAAACTGAATAAGTAAGTCTTGTGCACTTTCTCACGATGATTTAGATTTAACTCAACTATTTTCATTATATTTGCTACCAGCTGCATGATCAAGTTTCCCTTCTGCGCCTCTCTCCTGACAGAATACGCAGTTCGGTTGACTGCTACAGCCTTTTGCTTTGTGTTCCGTGCTCCCACATTTGTAGCAACAGTAACTTTGATCTTGTGTTGTGGTGCACTATTTGACAATATATCCACATTGATAACATCTTAGTGGCCGTGTCCCTCGTTGAACCTCTCAGATTCGGCAGACTACCTATTTTATCTTAATTTTCTCCTTTGCTATCACCTGTTTAGCCATTGCCGCTGGCATTTTAATGATCGCGGTCTGTGTATCACTGTATGTGTATCGCACCGATTTTACTGCCGTTTCCTCTACTGCAAACGTTTCACAACTTTGAAATTCCCTTTGTTGTGCTTACACTATATCAATCTTGGTTGTTAATGCATAGAGATTCTCTATTTTGAAGACCACTTGCTCTTGCAGAGTTCTTACTTCGGCATCTGCTTTTACGATTAGGGTGTCAGGCCGCGCAGGTTTCGGTACCTTGGTAGTCTCTGGTCTTTTTGATTTTCGGCCACCGTGGCCCTTTTACAGTCTTCTTGATTTTTCTTTTCTTACCTCCTTTCATGGTTGTTCCGTAACTTGAGTGGCAGATGCGTTCTGAGGACTTCCCGGGTCGACTACGCTCAGTCTTCTGCCCCGCAGACTTGGGGTAGTCTGTGTCTCCTTTCTCTCCATTCCTTGTCGCTGGCACTGTAGAAAACCGTCATCCACAACGCAGAGAGTTCTAAAGATGGCTCTTATGCCCCAAGCAAGATCTTTGATCTGCGTGTGCGGATTATTCCTGTCTCTGACGAAATTGACTAGCTTATCAATTTTGCGCCCAGCCGTTCTAGCCGTACGCTTCTGTATTCCAAATCTTAGAAAAACCATACCATGACTTTGTTTATGGGGTCGTCGAAACAGCCCCATTCCTAATCTCAGCCGTGTGTCGGATTCACACCGACTGAACCCATCAACCTTACGGCCAGGTGAAAAATCTGTATCGTGAGGACTCCTGGGGTGGTTTCTTTCCTTTTGGCAGAAGCACTAGTCGCTGTTTCTTTCAGTTTGTAGGGAATGTTCCCTCTTCTAGACATGAATTGTACAAGCCTACAAAGACCTCTAGATGAGCGTGAATGGGATGCTTCAAAGCAATATTTAGAATGCCATTCGGCCCTGGGGCCTTGTTGTTTCCTACCCTTCTGCAGGCGGCTAATAATTCCTCAATCGTGATCGGCAAAAAAGCCTCTTCATTCACACCTCTTTCGATGAGACTTGGCTCTTCCAGTTGCCTAGGGAACAGTGTGGTCACTATCCGGTGTAATAGTTCCGGGCATTTTGGTGGGGGCACGTAGCTTCCTTTAATCTTCCTTATTACTATTTTATAGTTCAACCTCGTCCTGTAATTCCTTAATTAACCGTAGTTTGTTTTCGCGGATTTTCTTCCTAAGACTCCTTTTAGTGTCCTTCATTTCTTGTCCGCGCGCACCTACCAGTTTTACAGTATTTCTTCCTCGCCCGTTGTTCTCGTCTTCTGGTAAAGTGGCACTCGCTACGTGTACTCGCAATCTCCTTGTCTCACCAGTATACTGGTGGTCGTCTACTGTATGCCACTCTTCGAGGCATAGCAGCGTCACATGCTCAGATAATGTTGACCGTTACGTGCTCCGCCTTGCTGTTCGCCGTTCCAGACAGTTGTATTTCCTCTAGTGCTAACAGGAACATCTTCTTATCATAATCCTTCGTTTTTCATCTAACTCTATTGGTCGTTGTACTTGCGTTGGGTCCCTGTTTTGATATTCCTACCTCCATTATTATGGCCTGGTAATCACTATGTATGTAGTGCTCATATACTACCTATGAATCAACTGAGCCAATAAGGCTGCTGCTAACAAACGTCAGGTCGACAATAGACCCTGCGTCTCCTCTTTTAAAGGTGTGGGTGCATCCTTGGTTAACTAATACTAAATCCAGGTGAGCGAATACTTCCAGGAGTACTCGACCTCTGTGGTTAGTCCTTATGCTGCCCCACTCCACAGCCCACGCATTGAAGTCCCCTGCAATCAGTACTGGTTTTTTCCCTACTGCGTCTTGTACGAGCCGATCTAGCAGTTGCTCGAACTGCTCGATTGGAGCTTCAGGTTAAGCGTAGCAGCTGTAAACAGTGACACCTGCTACCTTTGCCCGTATAAATCCTTATTCACGGGTCTTCATTTTTTTTTACAGAAAGCAACGTCTCCACATGCCCAGATCACTGCTTCACCCGTAATGTTCATTTCACACGCTGGTTCGTCTTGATCCTTATATTGATCGCACACAATGGCTACGTCTACATCTTTCTCGCGGACATACTGGTTGAGTAGGTCCTGCGCTGTCTCACAGTGGTTTAAATTTAATTGCACTATCTTCATTTTCGTTGGTTCTTTAGTTCTTCTAATGCGGCTCGGTAGACTAGGCATGTATAGCTACCAGCTGCATGGTCACTCTTTAATTTTTCATTTTTTCCCCGGCAGAGAATGCAACTCAGCTCGTTCGTGCAACTTTTCGCTACATGTCCTTCCGTTCCGCACTTAAAACAGCCATACGTCTCTGTACACTTTTTTTCTATATGGCCAAAACCCAGGCATTTATAGCATCTGGGTGGTCGCATCTCTCGACTAATCTCCCTGATTCTGCAATGAACCCAATCTACTTTGAGCTTTCCCCATACGATCGCGTTTTGGACAATCTGGGCAGGCAGCTGTACGATGGTGGTCTGCGTTTTTCCATAGGCTTTCTGGAAGATCTTTACGGACATCTCCTCTACTACTACTTCCTTCTCTTTTGAAAACTCTCTACTCAGGGCTTCTAGAATGTCCTGTTTAGAGGTTAGCATGTCAAGGTTGTAACGGTTCGGTTTTCCCCCGGGTGTTAAGTGATCAGTCGGATCCAGGATTTGGTTGGTAGAAAGGTTGAATAATGACTCTGTTTGTATGTTTTAATAATAATAAAGACGTATATTTAGTATCAAAATCAACAACATGGGTGTTAGATGTTAAAGCCGTTAGGAAGATTTCGCCTTTACAATCGGAGTGATTTAAACTAGCGCGATTACAATATTTGTAAAGAGACTATAGATTTACGGGCGGTTACGACTATACGCTTGTGGCATCGTATTTTTCTCAAAATATCAGCACACGAATTTCCCTCAGCAGCTTTCAGAACAAGTGCAGCAGACCTGGTGGGTCTCTCTCGTGGTTTTCTAGTGCCATTTTTGTTTTTGGTAGCGGTGCCTTCATGTATATCTTGATAACATCCTGCCAGGGTGGGTCTGCATTTTCTTCTGAAGACTCCTGTGATTGGATTTTTGACGTGCCCACAACAGAGACTACTTCCTTATCTTTTCTTGTTCTCTTATTGTAGTTTTCTTGTCGACCTTCTATCTGGCTTGGTGACATTGCCTTACGCTTATTTAGCTTTCATGTCGTCACTGCGTTTGATGCTTCTATCGTTTGTGATGCCTTGTCCTCCTTCTGGATATGCTGCTGATTTGGTAACATTTCCACTTTACTTAGCATCAATCCAAGGCTCTCCTTACTCTTTTCCAGCGCCTCTTGTCCTCTTTCAAGCCGCTTAACCTGGATCATAATGCCTCTTCCCCCCAGGATCTTCTTTTGGCAGCTCACGGGTCGCACCGCACGGCAAACGCAGGGGCCTAATTTGGTCCACAGAGCATGTTTTATTTCTGCTCCACCCTCCGAGGTATATACCCCAGCGAGTTCTCCCCCATCCGCCACCCGGGGGACGCGCCACATACGGGTGTCAAGCTTCCCCGCATTGGTGTATGTGTGCGTGTGCGTGCGTGTGAGCATATGTGTGTGTGCGTGTGTATGATTTTTTTATGTGGCGTCGGCAGAGCAATCCACCAAGGTGATTAGGGATTCAGGATCAAACTCGTCTTCTTCATTCTGCATCGTCCAGCCGTCTACTTCCTGCAGCATTGTCCAGTCGTCTACTTCAAGCAACATCGATCGGTCATCCTCTGGACAGACTTAACCCCGACACCTACGTTCCTCTGCATTGGGTGGGCAGTCTAGGCTCAACTCAGTTACCTACGTTCCTCAGCATCAATCTGAGGAGCAAATAAATAATTAGGAATCAAAAGTGAAAGAGTCAGCCCTTGTAGAAATAAAAAACTCAGCAATTAGATGTTGACGACGTTTCGTTGGTTTGGTTTCCAACCTCTTCAAGTCTTTATTAACAAAATATAATACAATAAATATAATCACAACAATACGGTACAGTCCTGAAGAAAATAACAATAAAAATAAGAGCATACCAATTTTATCTCTAAATGTCGAACATTATCTTAAATTATAATAAGAGGAAAGATTCCTCGAGTCACAGTCATTTGCTACATCCTTGTGCCATGTATCAATCACACATAAGTTGAGTATTACAAACACATACGAATCATGCACTAATACAACTTAGATAACGGAGTAGCGCAAGATAATCTCGAAAACGGATAATGACGGAACTGTAATTATCGACCTATTTAAAATTATTCAATAATGAGCAAAAACTTCAAAAAATATAAAAATATACAACAAAACTCATAACTAAATTATTAGTGTAAACTGTGTATAAAAAAATAAATGTAAATAACTATATAAAATTGTTACAAAAATAAGTTCAAAATTTAAATAATAATTAGTTTTGATTTAAAATATTTCATATTTATTTGTATTTAATTTATAGATTAATTACAACTTTTCTTTTGTAAATAAATAATTAATTACTATTAAAAATTCTATTGAAAATACGGTATTGTTTGCTCATTAATTGAAAATCTTCTTGTTTATTTATAGTATTTACATTCATATTGATAAAAAAGCTTTCTGAAATCAGTCTTTTGTACCTGTTGCACTCGCGATCTAAAATGATAACATTATCAAAATCAAAACTATGTGAAGGATTATTTTTAATATGCGTCGGAATCGGTAGTATTTTGTCATTAGAAGTTTTTTGTGTGTTCATCAATCCTTGTTTTTAAATTCCTTTTTGCATGACCAATATACGTAGCCGGACAACTATTACATTGAAATTGATATATCAAATTAGTTTCACTCCATTTTTCTAAAATATCTTTGCCCAATCTAACAATACAATTTAATTTGTGTGTCATTAACGAAACACAATGTAGACCAAATTTTTTGAAAGTATGTTTACAAGAATAAACAAATTTTTCATGAAATGGTAAAGGTAATGGTAATTGTTTATTTGGTTAACATGGAGAGCAAAAAGCGTAATTGTTGTAATCTGAGGAGCACTTAGAGGTACTCAACCCTGTGTGTGGGGTGTGTGTGTGTGTTTAGAATTCATAAGCTTATCTTCAAATCATATTTTTTGAAAGTAAGCCTTTGTATAAAGAAAATAGCTTAATTTGAGAAAGATATTATACAATTTTAACACGAGAGATCGAAGCAAACATATTTATTTAAAGCAATATTTATGTAACGTGTGTTCTAAATACAATTAATAAAATTTCAGCGAGAGCAGTATGTTTGTGTCCAAGCGGAGGCTCATCTTAAAAACTTGCGGTACTACAACACCACTACAATGCCTGGAGCCTTTGTTGGATCTTGTTGAAAGTTACACTGGTTTCGATAAAGTAGAGGTACAGAATTACTTTCACTATAATTTGGAAATGATAGTCCACTAAATATCAAATTCGTATCAACTGTTCTACTAATTACTTTTATAGCACAGTGTGATCTAAGCTCGCACTCAAGTTAGGTCACGCCTATCCGTGACCTAAGTAGTTCTTTTGTGCACCGTGTTTATCACACTTGCTACGCTCGTGCGCTAACCTTACGTTTCAAAATAGGACTATTTATGATACGGATAGGCGTGATCATGAGCTCAGGTAGACTGTGCTATAAAATACTGTACGATACTCGTGACCTAAGTAACAAAGTGCTACTTAGGTCACATGTATCGTAATCTACACTATTTTTTTTTTTATTTTTATTTTATTTTTCCATTACCGGCGCAGCCTTTCGGCCTAGCTTCCGGGGGCCTTCCACAACCTCTGTGTGGAAGTTAGTGCCCCATCCTATCTCTTTCCTACATCACTATCTCCCATGCCTATATTTTTCCATCCTGAGAGATTTCTCCGATGAGGACGATATTTTCAGACACACACCATGCTGGTTAAGCCAGCACTCTCTGCCTCCTATAGGGCATCGGGTCCGTCTCTCAGTGTAGCTTTCCTCGGAGAAGGTCCCGTATTAGACCAGCTCCACACCGGTAAGGCCGGCGCTTCTTGCCTAATGCATCGAGTTGGCTACCTTAATTCCTACCTTACCTTCGGTCCCTACCACTGTTTCGCATTCGCCCAGGTTTACGCCTGTGAGACAGGGGATACCTCGGAATCACACTGAAGGAGAATTCCGGGGAAAAAACCTGCCTCGAAACAGTCGGAGTCTTGGGTACTTGTGCCGTTGAAAGTAACTCAGAAAAAATCCGAGTGACTTCACCGGGAATCGAACCCACGACACCTTGAGCGAACATGTTTCGGACGGCTAAGGCGTGCGCCTTAACCAACTGAGCCACTGACGCTCCTGTATTCTACACTATATTGAAATTTTATACTTGGTCGATTTTGTAAAGACCTTCTAAATCTCATAAAAAAGAAAATTAAATCTATTTAACCGTAAAAATGTTCTTTAAACGTAAATCATTCAGGTTACCAAAAAAAGTGAAATCTATTAAAGTTCAATTAGTTTTTAGCAATAATAGTACATTGTACAACAAGGGGCAAACATGAGCTTTTCCATTCGCCTTCGTTGCTCACCGTGCTTTTTATATAAGGACGACCATTTTTGTCGCCTATGAAATAGATCGAGAATAGAGTTTTTCGAGTGGTCCACTACGGTGTGCGTGTATAGATGCATATATATAAATCAAAATTTTGAAAAACTTAATAAATTCTGAAAATTTTGGAAAATTTTGGAAATTGTTTCGAAAGTTTTTAACGATTTAAAGCTTTAGTAAGGAAATGAAAAAAATAATAAATCAAGAGGAGACAAAAAAATGGTCGTTTTCGCCCCTAGGGATGACTCTTGCTCTACATTTTGTCTGACACTCAGAAAACCCTATTTTCGGTCCACTTTATAGGCGCTGAAAATGGTCTTTGATATGCATGTGTTATAAAAAAGAATTTAAAAAATGTCCGTCCGGATTTTTTTTTGCATTTATTCCACTGATGTATTTTATTAATAAAAAACTATGTAATGTTATAGACAGGTACATATGATAAAAATATACATTCCTACTGAAAAACATTTTTAAGATTTGGTCTAGGTAAATTAGAAGCTTTGAAAACAATTTTTAAAAAAGGCGTAATTAATGTATTTTTTTTACATTTATTATAACATAAATATATGTATACACATGGACAAATGAAGATTATTTTAAGATTGATCCAGATGAAAGGGATGCTGCGAATAATTATTTGCGTAGATATGCTGTTTTTGTTTAAAGCCATCTATTTGAGAATATGAAATAACGAATGCTTTATGCATTCACGCATATCATATGATGTAATCAGTAGATTTGGTCCAGATGAAAGACATGCTTCAAATAGTTATTAGTGTAAGTACGATCTTTCTGTTAAAGCGATGTGTTTGTGAAGATGAAATGACGAATGCTTCATGTATTCATGCACATCATAAGATGTAATTAGTAGATTTGGTTCAGATAAAAGGGATACTGCGATTAAATATTTGTGCAGATGTGATCTTTTTTTTAGAGATTTGTGTTTGTGGATATGAAATGGCGAATGCCGTATGGTTTCATGCATATGTAATCTGCAGTTTTGGTCGATATCAAAGGGTTATCTGCTAATAATTTTATTAACTTCAAACAAACTGTACACATAAAAACTCTACACAAACATATTTTCCTACATGGAAAATATGTTTTTATTATACTCCATTATTCTCTACACCTATTTTTTATTATTTTACTACACTGCAAAACTCTTCACAATCACATAACCTATTGTCAGATGAATTTGACAACAATAGGTTATACCCTTGTGTAGAGTTTTGCAGTGTAGTAAAATAATAAAAAAATGTTGTATAGAATATCCGTGCAGAAAATATTTGTGTAGAATTTTGTCGTGTAGGAAAATACGCTTGTGTGAAGTATTCATGTGTACAGTTCGTTTGGTGTCATTTTATTGTGCAGATATGATTTTTCTTTAAAAGCTATGTGTTTGTAAATATGAAATGATGCACATGCATATCACAAGATCTGTGATATGCATGTGCGTCATTTCATATTCACAAACACAGCTGTTGTTTTTCCCGACTTTTTTATGATTTTCATTCCCGATCTATTATCTGTTGTATTATGAGACAATAGATCGTGAATGAAAATCATTTTTATAGAACTAAAAATAAAGAAGAAATTCCAGTTGATAATTCAACAGTTGTACCATATAATAAATTTTTGTTAATGAAATACAAATGTTACATAAATGTTGAATTTTCTACATCTATTCAGAGTATAAAATGTATCTATAAGTATATTCACAAAGGTAGCGACAGAGCATTTGTCAAAATTAAGAAATGTCAAAATGATGATTGTAATAAAAAAAAATTAATGAAATTACAATTCATGTTAATGGTAGATATCTTAGTCCAATGGAAGTCGTTTGGCGATTCAAAAAATTACTGATTTGTATTAGAAGTCATAAAGTTGAAAATATGCCTGTACATGAAAAACACAAAAATTATAAGATTTATTATTTGAAATTAGTAAAATTAAAAGTGCAATAAACAGTTGGCAAACAGCTTGGTTTGAATTAAATAATATTGATGATTTTGCAAAATCTTTAAAGTACGTAAATATTTTAGAACATTATATATTTAATAAGACAAAAAAATATGGCAAAATAGACAAAATGTAAAGAAAAATATTACAATTAGTAGATAAAATGTAGTTTCACCTAGAGATATGTCACGAAAGACATAAATTACAGTACATATAAAAACACTGCTATTGCGATGGGATTATTAGAACATGATTCTCAAATTATGGATATTTCCGAAGAAGCAAGCACTGTTATGTTACCAATTCAGTTAAAACAGTTTTTTGCATGGTTTTTAGGCACGACCGCGTCACGGAAGTGCCTTATAGTTTTGTCATCGAAAAATGTGTGAGATGCGATATCTCACGCAATTTTCGACCAATCGGGCTGAAATTTTAGGAGTCTCATCTCTCACAATCCTAAAAACAAATTTTTTTTTCTATCTCGATCGTCTACGTTTTTTTAAAATGCGGGCACAATTTGTTCAATTTTTGCGTGTTTTTTGAATAAAAATTTTGGTGTTACATGATTATCTTTGAGAGACTTTTATCAATCGAGCTCAAAATTTGTGTGCGAACTCCCCTCATAATAGTAAGGTGCCAAATTTATTTTGGGCTTGATCCTGCATGTATACACAGAATGCGGTGACATCCAAAAATCGCTAAAAACGGTTTTTTGGCTCTAACTCGAATTTTATGCATTCTACAAAAAAAAGTTAAGTAGAAAAGTTGTAGATCTCAAGGAAATACAACTTTTTTCTATTGACACTTAAGCGTGAGAATGCTTTTAATTCGAGTTAACAGGCCAAAATCGATTTTTTTATATCAATAAACTAGTATTTATCATAAAACTTTGAGGCTATACATTTAACATAAAGACCTTAGATGTAAAAGTTGTAGATATTTTGAAAAAACAACTTTTTACCATGACAAGCATTTTTTCAAAACGCTAATAAATAAACAACAACCCTAGAAACGATTTTTGGTACATATAATTGCATAACAATTTCGGTGTTACACACCCTATCTGGCATAACAATTTCGGTGTTACACACCCTATCTGGCCCAAAAGCTTTAATTGATTAAATATCGCTTCACCCGAGCAACAGGCAATATCAAGGCGAGCGTCAGCGGTCGTGCCTTACACGCGAAGCGTTTTGCCACCGCTGCCGTAAGGCCGCGTGTAGCGCGCTAGTTACTTTCAGAAAATATTCAAGGTGATGATATATAGAATAAATACTGAAATAGTTTTACAGAAGATTTTACTGAAAATGAACTAACAGTACATTTTGAGTAAGTTAATCATATCAAATTCATGTTATTTCTGTTTGGGGAGCTGTGAGGGGGTAGGTGGGGGGGCTGTGGGGGAGCATGCAAATTTTTAAAAATAACATAAACCTGAATGATTTTTACGTTATTTTGTGGGAGAGGGGGTCAAGTGGGTGAGCGTGGGGAAGCTGTGGGAGGCTGCGTGGGGCTGTGAGGGCGAGTATAGCCAACTATATAATATAGGAAGATATTCCCGCGAGCCATGCGAATGTAAATCCCAAGCTGATGTGAATTTTTAATATTTTAACATTTTCATCAATTATCTATAGTCATCACTATTGATGAATCTCAAATGAGATCTCTACTATTAGGTATACTGCTCTATTAGGTTTACTTCTAAAATACTCTTATAAAGTTTGTTATGATTAAAAATTATTTTTTAAATAGTAAAACGGTATTCAAAAATAGATACATTGAAGCATTCTAAGCAATATTTTGATTTTAAAATATAAGACATGAAAATTTCAGGTGAGAAACTCATAGTGATTCTACAATCAATAAAGTGTCATTCGATTATGGAGAACTGAATTCTATCTATTTATAAAATATTGAAAATCAACTTCACGCATGTGTATTAAACGTTATTTTCCGAAACAGGGGGCAGAAAATGTGCTTGAATATAGTTAATAGTGCATTTTACGCACACTATAACGAAATATATTTTAATTTGACTTATTTAATAATTTAGATAAGTATTAAATAAAATGATAATGAAATTAATTGATCTTTATGTGAAGATATAAAATATAATTTTGAATAAAATTACATAATTTTCCATACTTATATTGATCCTTAGTGAAACAAAAATTCTGCACATAATAGTTTCCATCTAAAGATTTTAAACTAAAACAGAAAATAACTGAATAAAACAGAAATTTTCAGCAGAAGAATGTCGAAATTGAGACAAAGACAACAGTTATTTACAGAAATTATTAGTTTTTTTTTAGTTATTCTTTTATTGTTTACTATGGATGGTATCAAATTTCAGCAGTTTTCAACAGTTACGTTGATTAGATTCTATTGTGTTATTAAAGGCGTGTTTTTAAAAAGTTAAGAAAAATGTGTTTAAATCCTTTGTATCCAATCAAAATCTTCGATAGCTGTTTTGATTGGATACCAAGGAATTAAACACATTTTTTTTCTAATCAAAACAGCTATCTTAGATAGCTGTTTAGATTAGAAAAATACTAGTGAATGTAGAAAACAACCATTATAAAATGAAGAAAACTGTTTTGAACTATGAATAAACTGTTGTCTTTACTTATTAATAGTTATCGTCTGTTGTATTTATTTTTTTATATATTTTTAAAATCTTAAAATTTTATACCTGAAAAAAAATCCAACTGAAGAATCTAGCTAACTAAATAAAATTGTCTGTGTCTCGATTTCGACTTCAGTTGTTTTTATTTTTCTTTTTCGCTATGGATTTAAGATATCGTTATTAATTAATATAAAAGTAAATATTGTATTATGTATTATATTTTAGTACAGAATATCAATGGTATGATTGTTATAATCCTACAAGTTACATTATATTATAAAATTAAATAAAAAAAAATGTTCAATTAATATTATTTTATTGTTAGATTTTGTTAATATAATTAATACTGTTGTCAAATAATTATAAAGAGTTTGAAAACATTTTTTAATATTACTTGAAACGGTCACGACTCTTCTCGGTCCGGTGTGCGTATATGATTTTAGTTTTTAGTAATAATCATTTACTGATCTACGCCTGAATTCTGACAACAGATCACAAAATAGAAATATAATTCTTTATAATAGTATATTATATTAATATGAGAGAGGTCCGAGATACCAGGGAGTGTAAGGATATTACAATAATAAAAATTTGTTATTTCTTTTTAATGAACAAAATATATTCTATCAGTAATTTTTTTAGATAGAATATTGCGTAAATTGCAAGTATTCTTGGAACAGAAAAATATATGTATTCGCTTTGATTATATAATATAATCATACGTCAATACGCTTTATTTTGCGTTATTGGCTTTAGATCACGATTTTCTAAGTATACAAATGATTTGAAATTATTTTATGTTTCGCTACCTGATACGCGTTAGTTGCGTTATCAGGTTTATTGCGTGAAATATATGTCTTTTGGAAATATGAAAATTTTACAAGTTTGAGAAATATTCGAAAATATTCTAAGTCTTTTACTTGCTCAAGGCATAAGTTGCTCATGAGCTTAAGTTGCGCTTCAGCTAGTGAGCTCAGATAGCCCGTACAAGACCTTATAAAGGCAGCGGAGAGAGCGGGTATCGCGCCGCCGAATAAACTATCGCATTCATACTTGCACACGTTCATTCACGTCTATATACAAAAATCATTCACACCAGCAGATTCTAATGCACGCGCCGCGCCGCCGCTACGTCGCTACTCCTCTCGCGCCGCTGCGCTCGCCGCTCGCTATATACAGGTATACGCGTGTGTTGCGCGCTCTTCCCGCTTTATCGCTGCTGCCTACTGCTGCCGCTGGCTAACTCGTGGCGCTGCTAGTGTCCTGCTGTCAGCTGTAGCGTGGGACATTCATATTGAAAGTGGGGGAATGCGAGATACTCTCGTTAAATCTAAAATTTTATTGAACAAAATTTTTAAGTTTTTAATATTTTTTAAAATGTTTTGCCGAGCTTGTACGGCGTGTTACATACTTTTATAGAATGTTGACTATATTGAATATATTCATTTATACCCGACGGTTATAAATGTAATTTAAGTTAAAGTTAATTTTAAGTTAAAAATATAATTCTCGTGGAACGTTTTTGAAATTGTGTTTTTGATTAGTTAGAATTTATCAATATGGTAATTTGATTGGAGCATTTCAAAAACGTTCCACAAGAATTAACTACCATCGAGTGTACATCTAATATTTAAGGGGATGTCGTCCCAAAAAACACTGTTTTTCTATTACATAACACTTTTTGAATAAAGTTTGGAAATAAATAACCAAGTCTGTAGCGCCGTAGTGTTAAGTTTAATGAAACGTTCTACCGAAAGAAAAATTCGTTCGAAGTTTCTGTTTTTCTAGAGTTTTAGAAATACAAAGTACCCTGTGGCGGATTTGCGAAGCTTTTGCGCCGACATCCCTTAACAGTATATTTAATAATGACACGTCAAATAATTAAATATCATTACAATTAATTTGTAAATCGCGAGCGAGCGTTTTTTGCTAGTGTACTAATTATTGTTGTATCTGTTTTATTTTGCTTCTTTCTTAAAGTAGCTTTGTAATAGTAGAATTTTCAATACCGCTAAAACTTCATAGAAACGTATTTTAAGGCGTTTGGAATTCGAATCATGTGTTCTAAAAAAAGGTCCGCGCGGATGGCCGTTATATTTCTGGAACTGCAAGATGAAAAGTAGTCAAATTTGACATGTATTTGTGTTTTCTATACCTAAAAACAGCAAAACAATATTTCAATTTGATAATTATGGCGATGTTTTGATTTTATTTTTACATTTTTTTTTTAATAATACTGAGGGGCGCAACAGTGCCCCAAGAGCAAGTATAAGTTTTATACACTGTGCTGTAGGGGAGAACCACGACTTATTATACTTTGAATTAGCTTTTTAACCTAATTGCGTTTTGATGAGTATCTTACTTTGAAGATTTTAATGAGATCTTTCTAATGGTTATGATTTTTTGCTCGAAATATTGATCTTATAGAAAAATACTTAGGATTGAAAATTAATTTGCAAAAATTTCTCGAAATCTCGCCTCCCTGATGCTTCTCTTTTGAAGTTCAGACCATCCGATTTTTGGCAATAGTAAGTTAAATCAATCAAGGGTATATATTTTCAAAGTGATTCCCGAATTGGAATAAACGTTCATTATGTATGACCATGCCGCAAATAGAATTTCCAGAGCATCGTTTCGTTTCAAAGTCCGCCTCACATGATTTATAATAAGTTCGGGTTGAATATTTTGCTTTCTGCTGCTGTGCCATTTGGAATCAACAAGTTGTTTTGATTTTTATATTGAATATATGGTGTCGCATTTTAAGTATCCAGGTTGCAAATGTGCTTCGATAGGTGCTGTATGATAATAAACTCCGACGGATTATTGGAAAAGGTAAACGAGAAAATTCGTCTTTCCGTTGGATAATTGTCTTTTCATCATACGTGCACGAAAAAGGCCAATTTCCATGCATGTAAAATGAATGGAAAATTGAGTTTTCTTTAGCAGCGGGAAAAAACTACTCCCTTTGGAGGAAAACACTTTTTCCTCCCAAGGGAGTAGCTTTTTCCTCACTCTGCAGCCTATCCGATAGATGTGTGTGTCTATATAAGTATTTTCAAAATTTTTTAAATTTTCAATATTTTCGAAATTTTCAATATACTATTGTTTTACTTTGAAAAGTCCTCGAATTTCCCATTCCTTTCATATGCATGATAAGTGGCCTATTCGTGCACTTATCATAAAAAGTACGGTGTGCAACAAGGGGGGAGTAGCTTTTTCAGACTCGGGTGATGTTTCGAGGCGCCGTAGGCGCCCTCGACTCCCACTCGTGCTCAAAACATCACCCTCGCTAGAAAAAGCCATTTTCTCCCCCTAGTTAAACTATATACTATTACTCTACCGATAGCAAACGTCAAGATAATACACAAAGAAGAACTTCGACATGAGAGTGACTGTGACGCCACTCCGATTATGGTCGACTCCTTGAACTCAATAAGGCCTTACATATCATTGGTGCATCAGAGTTTGCCGCAGCTGACTAGCAACAATGAACGCCGGAGACGCTCCATAACTCTGAGGACCAACAAGCACATGCGCTGAAGGCCATGTAGATGGAGAAATTCGCGCTTAAGCAAGCAGCAGCTGCCGAATGGTACGTCAAACAATCGGAGCCTGAGAACGAGTACGAGTTGGAACGATCGACTATGGCAACAATCTCTTCAAGTTCGAGGATGAGGCGGAAGTGGACGTCAATGAACCGACATGTTCCCAGAGATCGGCAGCGATGAAAGGCTGACCAGCTTCAAGCTTAGCATACCCGTCACATCAGACAAAAAGTCCCAGCCCACTATGCTGCTACTGTTTGGCCGATATACAGCAGCAATATTTAGCTTTATAATATCGACGCCTCCTACTAAGACTAGCATAACTCGGATTTCCAAGTTTACTAAAAATGGAGCAAAAATTTTGAGTTTTGATAGTCTTCGTAAAAAGCGACAATATTAAGTAACAGCTACGGCCTCTTGAGAAATTGTTTGAATCAAAAACATTACTTCATAAGTTTATATAATTAAACTCATTAAAAGATTATAAAATCATTTTAAAAAACACCTTTTCCAAGGTAAAATGTTGGCAACGATACGTTATATGTCTATTCTATCCAATCTGTATCTTAGTATTATAATTATAATTTCTCCTCCAAAAAGTTATGAAATCCTTAAAGAAATTATCCAATATCCAACTTACAAAAGTTTTTCTGTATTTTTATCAATATATGCTAATAAATATAGTGAATCATATTATTTTTACTTTGATACTTTTGTTTTACGATCCGTCTTGATTGGAAAAGCGATAAATTGTTATATTTATGTGGGGTTTGATCGTTAAGTAATCAATAAGTTGTTTTTAGTAAGTATTCACATGATGTACTCTATGCACAGCGTAGAGTACAAGAGGATAAGACGGCAAGTAAGCATTCAAATTATAATTTAAAAAAATACAACTATCTTAATTTTTATGACTACTAGCTACGCGCGCTCAGTTTTGTTGTCCAGTTCGTTACTTGACCTCTAAAACTACTTAAAATTTTACAATCCTTTCTTTTAAAAGTGATACGGGAAAAGTAAAGCCGCTGAAAATGCTAAATTCAAATTTCTGATTCAGAATGATTTGAAAATAATGATTTCATTGTTATAATTTAAATTACATTTTAAATTTTGGCTATTTAACACAGATGTCGCTTCATAACCAATATTCCGGTTCAAACCATTGCAACCAATCAGAATCAGTCAGCAGATTCTATTTACAGCACTGAAAAAAATCATTTCTTTCTCCAAGAAGAATTGATCTTACTATAGATTTAAGATAAAAATCCGCTTTGTGTTGAAATAATTCTATAATTAAGATGAATTTGCTTAATTTTTTTTTTCATATTTACGATTCCACTTATTTCTTCGCACAAGATGATTCGGATTAGTTTTAGAAGATTTAGATTAGATGAAGGAGAATCATTAAACGCAAAGCGGATTTTCATGTTGAAACTATTTATTTTTTTTTACGTGGCATTTGGAACTCGAAAGTTCATCGCCTCATCCACGCAAGCCTTCCACGCTGCCCTATCTTGTGTTAATACCACCCAAGATGCACCTCTCCGATCGACACCCACCCGTCCTATATCTACTAGATCCGCTTTTACCTTGTCCTCCCATCTACGTCTAGATCTACCTAGAGGTCGCGTTACCATCGGCTTGCCCTTCATGACACGCGCTGCCGTACGGTCGTCTCCCATTCTCGCTACGTGCCCTGCCCATCCCAATCTGCGCGATTTTATTATTCTGTTAATATTTGGTGACGCGTACAGATTGTGTAACTCATCATTGTGTAGTCTCCTCCATTCCCCGGTTTCCTCATCTTTCTTCGGCCCGTATATTTTTCGCAAGACTTTATTTTCAAATACCCTAAAACGGTTGTCCGCCTGCTTAGTGAGAGCCCACGTTTCGCACCCGTACAGAACCACCGGCAGTATTATTGTCTTGTATATTCTTATTTTACGTTTTTAGACAACAGCCTCGACTTAAATAAATTGCTTACGGCGTAGAAGCAAGCATTACCCGAATGGAGTCTCTTGTTTATTTCGACATTAATCTCGTTTCTATCATTTATGGTCGTACCCAGATACCTGAATTCGCTAACCTTTTCAAAAGTAAAATCCCCAACTCTGAGATCTCCCTCTCCTCTGCAGATGCCTAGTTTATCCACAATTATGTACTTTGTTTTTGATTCACTAACTTCTAACCCTGTATACTCTGCCGCTTTTATGAGGATTTCCGCATTTCTTGCTACCGTTTCCCTACAATCCCCCAGTATATTCAAGTTATCTGCGTAGCCTAGTATCTGCGTTGTTCCATTAAGCGTTGCATTGTTCTAACGACATACTCTAACGTTAAGTTGAACAGCACCATAGAGAGCCCATCCCCTTGTTTTAAACCATCGCGTATCGTGAAGGGTTCTGATATATTACCGCCTACTCGGACCTTTCCCGTGCTTCCGTTCAGACATATTTGAATCAATCTCACGAGTTTTTTCGGTACACCGAGAAGTACTAGAATTTGATACATTTTGCTTCGCTTAATAGAGTCGTACGCTTTTTTAAAATCTATAAATAGTTGGTGTATGGTTTCGTAAAATTCCCTCTTTTTCTCTAACAACTGTCTTATGGTAAACATTTTATCGCTCGTCGATCTGTTGCGCCGAAATCCGCACTGATAATCTCCTACTATGTCTTCCGCGAATGGAGTGAGCCTAGCTTGTATTACGTTTGACAGAACTTTGTAGCACGTTGCTAAAAGTGAGATACCCCTATAGTTATTGCAGTCTGTCTTATCCCCCTTTTTAAAAATCGGTATAATGATAGATTCCTTCCAATTTTCAGGTATTGTTTCATTTTTCCAGATGGCACATACTAGTTGATAGATTTTGAAAGTGAGCTCGACGCCCCCATATTTGAGTAACTTAGCTGGTATAGAGTCATTTCCCGCGGCTTTGTTGTTTTTTAGTTTTTAAATCGCGGCCTCTACTTCTTGGTAGCTTGGTTCCTCCTCGTGGAGTTCAGCAGTGTGAATTTCGTCCCCTAATTCTTCGCTATTTTCGTGCACGTTTAATAATTTATCGAAATAATTTTTCCACAGCGACAGTAATTCATTGTCATTTGTTACGAGGTCCCCGTTTTCGTCCTTCATCAATTGCGCTCTACTCCTAAAACCCTTTCTGATGGCGTTAATCCCTCTGTACATTTCGCTTGGGTTATTTCTTATTTTTGTATTTCGCTTCTTATTTTTGTAGATCGCGCTCGTCTGTTTCCTTACGTTAGAATACTCTTCTACGGTCCTATCGCTTCTATTTTGTAAGCTATCTAATTTAGCCTTTTTGCGCCTTTCAAACCAGAGTTCGCACTCTTCGTCAAACCATGGTTTGCTCTTTGGCTTTTTCTTTTTACCCAGTACTTTGTTCGCGGCCTCTTTTACCGTTTTTTCGATGTCCCCCCAAGCTATTCGGTTCGTCATTCCCCTCCGGCGATGTGTTTGCTTCTTCAAGTGCCTGAAACCTGTTATTAATTTCTATCTGGTACCTAATTCGCTCTGTTCTATCTCGTAGCTTCTCAATATCGAAGCTTTCTACCTTGTTTGCTCGTTTACTACTTTGATTTGCTGCTAGTCTAGCTCTTAATTTAGCTACTACTAGGAAGTGGTCCGAGTCGCTATCTGCCCCTCTGTAAGCCCTTACGTCGAGAACGTTAGTATGGCGTCTTTTTTCAATGAGGAAATGATCAATTTGGTTCTGCGTGGCCCCGTCCGGCGATGTCCACATTGCCTTGTGTATGTCCTTGTGCTTAAAACACGTAGTTTTGATTATAAGATCTTTTGCCGCCGCGAAATTTATGACCCTAATACCGTTATCATTGCTGGCTTCGTGCAGGCTTTCCTTCCCTATAGTAGGCCTAAACATTTCCTCCCTACCTATTTTAGCATTGAAATCGCCTAATACTATTCTTGTGTCGTAGGACGCGAACTGGTCGATTACCTGCTCTAAAGTTTCGTAATAGAGATCCTTAGCTTCTTCTTCTTTGTCCTCCGTAGGACAGTGCACATTAAAAAATACATATCTATACCATTCACCTTCAATAATGATGTACGAGAGCCTCTCATTGACGGATTTGAAACTTTTAACCGAATGTATGATGATTTTACTTACGAGAAATCCGGTGCCTAGAGATCCCCCACTCCCGGCCCCATACAGATACGTGAAGTTACCCGATGCTAGTACTCCGCCATCTGGCCACCGCGATTCCTGTATTGCTACCAAATCTAGATTGTACCTATCAGCTTCCTTTACGAGTTCTTTAAACGCGCTTGCTCTGTATAGACTGCGAACATTCCAAGTTCCGACCCTTAAGTCCCTTTTGGTTCGGATTTGATTTTTTTGAGCCATGATAGTATGTTAAACCCGCGCGCTTCGGATCCTGTTCCGATCGCAGGTGAGTCCACCGTTCTAGAGGTGATAACCCTCATACCTCTCTAGAACTAAGTATGAGAGCTTTCCGACTTTGACGAGGACAGTGTCAATTCGTCGTCAGACACACTACGGTTTCATTCTCGCATCCTAACGCCCCCCTGCAAGGCAGCGCGCCTTCGCTGGCATCGTTACCGCGTAAGACCAGGTGACGAATCATTCTACACATCCCCTTTCGGGGCAGTTCTCATCGCTCCCGCATCCTGCTCGGCAGCAGGATTTTTGCCCATTTTTGTAATGTGTGATGAAAGAGATAGATAGATTGATTGAGAGATAAGAGATAATGTGAAGTGTTTTTTTGTTGTGGTGCTTGCGTAGTGTTTCTAGATGAATGCGTTCGACAGTGTGGACTCATCACACCCACGCCTGTTCCTATCGGCTGTCCGCGGCTGCTTATTCAATTTATTCGCAGCTAACCTCTTTCTCAGGGGCTGTTCCTCTATCATCAACCTAAGGACGTGCTGTGTAGTGGTGATAGGCACCCACCCGTCCGATCTGGACGACAACGCCCAAGACCCGCTTAGGGTAGCGGCATTGTAACAGCATGTTGAAACTATAGTAAGATTAATTCTTCTTAGAGTAATAAGAAATGATTTTTGTCAGTATGCTGATCTCTAACACTTGACATTTTTAAAAGTGATTTCGCTACATTCATTAGCGTATATTGATGAAAATAGAGAAAAACTTATGTAAGTTGGATATTGGATAATTTCTTTAAGGATTTCAGACCGATTTCATATCCTTTTAATGCGTTTATTTAAGTGCCGAAGAAATGACCTTGGTATGAACGACCGAGATGTGATTGTCTACTGTAGCGTGACATTGAATCCGTGTTATTGCGATGATTCACGCTAATTTGATCCTGAGTCGACCTGATAGGCGTTCGGCGCTTGAACACAAATTTTTACGGTTTGTGTACTAATGATAGCACGGAGAACTTTCGCATTAATCTACTTCTACTATTATATTAAAGTGCTTAATGTACCTGGGTGCTGTGAAACCATTCACATCTTTTCTCAATAACTTAACATCTAGGAGTTACCCTGACACCTGGATATCATCTATGAGGCGAATACAATTGTGGGCCTTGAAAATATTGGGCCTTAAAATTTTTGGGCCTTAACATTTTTCGATCTTAACATTTTTAACCTTAATATTTTTGGGCTTTAAAATTTTTGGGCCTTAAAAATTTTGGGTTATTTATATTTTCCTGTGTGCTGTGAAACTATTTACATTTTTTCTGAACAATTGACATATTTTATTTTTTCATTATTATTTATAATTTATAAAGTAAGAGATATTTTATTTGTTTATTATTATTTATAATTCAAAGCGCACTATTTACACGTTGCCCACATTTATAGAAAATAGGAGACGATTTATTTGTTTATTATTAATTTATATATATATATATATATATATATATATATATATATATCCACTTCTACTATTATATTAAAGTATACTTAAAGTAGTTGTGTGCCGTAAATCCATTCACATCTTTTCTCAATAACTGACATATTTTATTAGTTCAGTCTTCGTCTTAGTCTGTTTGACGGAGGTGAGCTGCGGCGGCCCCTGCACGGGGACGTGCCGGTCAAGCACTCAGGCGAAGCTCATTGTACTGTGCCTCCTATATAATAAAAAATTACTTTATAGACCCTTGTATATAGCTTCAGCAACTCGGCAAATGAATGCCAAGCTGTTTGACCTTAGCTGCTCTAACCCCAACATAAGAACCCCCCACACCCTCTGTCTTGTCTCCGCAAAAACTGGGCATTCAGAAAGCAGGTGGGAAGTGGTCTCCGTTTCGTGCTCGCACCACCTGCAGCTCCCGGAGTCCCAACTTCCACAGGTGGTATCCTACCCTCCAATGTCCCGTCAGCCAGCTAACGGCCAGCTTCAGCCTATTCCTGCTTAAGCCCCTAATGGTCCGCAGCCACTCCTCAGGTAGGCTGCTACCCATCAGAGCCCTAGCCTGTCTTAGCCCTTTGGCGTTAGTCCATTTGTCACTCAGTTGTGAGTTGAACCAGTCTTTAATTGCTCTGTTTACCTCGCAGATAGGAACAGCGACTGCGCACCTTCTTGCTCGAATGCCGTCCGCGCCCCTACCCGCTAGCCTGTCTGCCTTTTCGTTGCCCACCACGCCGGAGTGTCCTGATACCCACACCAGTCTCACCGCGTTGTGTTCCGCCAATGATTCTAGCGCCTGTCTGCACCTTAGTACCTCTTTTGAAATGATACTGATACTATCTAGCGCCATGAGAGCTGCCCTGCTATCCGAGCAGAAGCTTACAGTTCTTTGCCCTGTGCTTCTTCCCAACAGCCATTTGGCTGCTTCTGTAATAGCCCTGATTTCTGCCTGGAAAACCGTAGCATGATGGTCGAGCGAGCACACAATTTCTTGTGTGTCCCTCTTTTCCCAGGCACCTGCTCCTACGCCGTTCTCATTTTTTGAGCCGTCGATAAACCACACTACACTGTTTTTGGGGAGTGCGTGTGATTCCGTCTTCCATTCTTCCCTTTCTGGGATCATGATCGAGGACGGCTTGTAGAAATAAATTCTTTCCGACATTCTGTCGCAACCTCTTTCTTCCATTAGCGGCATTACTTGTTCCAGTAGTGCCGCATCCTTGAAGTCCGAACAGTTCGTTGATTCCGCTATTCTGCAGAACGTCCTGCACGCATTTGCCCTAATTACCTTTCCTAGTGGAGGGAGTTTCAACAGTCTTTCCATAGCGTCCGTCGGGGTCGTTCACATGGATCCCGTGAATCCTCCCATAACCAATCTTCGCACTCTGTCTAGTGCCCCTGTGTGAGTTTTCATAATGACATATTTTGTCGAGACTCATTGATTGGGGGTTTTTTAGGTCTGAATACGAGTAAAGTGACGATAATGGCTTTTTAGATACCTGGAGTCCAGGGTAGACAGTATCAACATCGTCTCCTGGGATTATCTTAAGTATTGCACCATATCCATGCTCAGTGCTTTAAATACTATAGGGTCCTCATAACCTCATAAAATCATGAATTTTCTCAAAGCATTCTGAACTTTAGTTAGTGAGTTAGAAGGATTAACAAAAATAGTAATTTTCAGTTATACAGGGTATACAAGGTGAGAGACAAAGAATTTAAATCATAATATCTTTTAAATTAAATAGTTTCATAAGCTGCAAAAAGAACCTAGCCGAGGTGATCAAAAGATCGATATTTTCCCGAAATTCAAACTTAAATAAAGCCTTTTTACTCTCGTAATCGTACGACATAGAAAATCCATATTTTGTAGTTTTCGATTTTTAGCTCGAACACTAGTCATTAAAATGGTTTAAAATTTTTACAGCAAATAGACATTATTGTTTTTTATTGTCATAAATTTTTCCAAAAAGTCTGACAATTTAGTTTTGGAGATATGAAATTTTTTTAAAAATCACCTTTTTTATCATAAAAATTGAACGGTACGGTCAATCTGGAAAATCTTGCGGGCAAAGTAGAGAATTTTATCCTCTTTTAGATACACTATTGTTGAATATATTGTATGAATCATATCATCAAAAAAAAAAAAAAAAATATTTCGAAAATCGAAAAATGGCCATGAAATAGTCAGAATAATAAAAAAAATACCGAATTCAGAATCAGAAAACATATACGCATGTCAAATTTTGTTACAATCGGTCGCGTGATTCCAGAATCATAACAGTATATGTACTATAACGGGGTTCTTTATCCCGTGTATAAAGAGTCAGTGACGAATTCACTGATCTATCGAATAGCGAGAGGAGTAAAAGCAGCAGCTCGTTGCAGGCTTCTTGTAGGCTGTGCGAAGCCTGGCCCGTAGCGCAGTATGCTGTACGTGCTCGTCCTCGAGCACGTGAGCCCGCGGAGGCGTCGTGAGAGTTGATGCTACGTAGCTTAATGGCGGATGAAATGTATAATCGAGAGAGGCGAACATCGGAAAAAGGTAGAGAGTCAGGTGCGAAATAACCAAGCGCAGGTTGTAATTCCAGTTAGATTTATATAAAACCGAGAAAAGAAAGGTACAATCGCAACGCTAGGCAAGAGAGAAACGAAGCAGAGCCTAAAGCGGAGAGAGAGAATAGCGATCAAGCGGGTACTTACATTCGCCTTCGTGCTGGCTCGCAAGGATGCCTCGTGGCTCGACCGGAATGGCGTAATCTTCGTACCCCCACATCGTACCCCCCCCCCCCCACACACACACACACGTCCGCACGGACATTTTCTAAAAATGCATAATTCGAACTCTAATCACCTCCAAATGCGTTCCTACGAAGTTTTAGCAAAACTGAAAATTTTACTATTACAAAGCTTCCTCTAGGAGGAAGCTAAATTAAAACTTCATCAACTGAATCAAGAAGTCCAGCCTATTATAAAGCAATTTGATTTCCACGAAACAAACCTGTTTTTGTTTAAAAAGCTTTATAAAAATAAATGTCTGTACACGTCGGAATTATCCAATTTTATTTACACGTAAGTCAATGCAATTGTCTGAAATTGTGTAAGTGCGCAGGATAAAATTTTGCCGTCATAAAGACGTGCAGGGTAATAAATCCTTTATCTGTAAATATTCCAGGAATTAAATTACAATATATCTATTAGTGTACTAAAGTGCATGATGCACTTATTATTATTGACGTTAAAAATGTGCAAAGCGTTTGTATTTATATCAATATTGATAACGAAAAATGTTACATAATCCAACCTGTAAATACATTAGAATTTGAATAAACACTCTGAATATTTTAATTTATTCTTCTATTAATATTATGCAAAAAAGAAAATTTGTACACATTTCTCGAAATATCGCAAAAACATGGGGAAAACATGGGTAGTACATGAATCATTTCAATATTAATATTGCTCTCATATATTGCCAATATTACTTATAATGAATAATTATAAAATACTGGCAATATATTGGATGTACATTGTACAATGCACATTTGCCGAAATATGGAAAAAATATTGGATACATAAAAGCCAATAGTGCTCCCATATATTGCCAGTATAAGTTTCCAATATATAGCACATACATTGCCAATACTTTCAATTTTTATGCGGGTCATTTGATGCTTAGTTGCTTGTTGACGTTTGTAGCGATGTTACCGATCTACAGCGAGTCGTAGTTAGTTTTCCAGGTTAGTTAATAACGATGCCTATTTTACCGATGAATCTCGGTATCGTTAGACTCAATGGATAATAATCAGTGTTGTTTATATGCTTTTTTATTTTATTTTTTAGGACCTAACAATTCTCACTGTCATTAGCCGTATGATTAGTATTATAGTTACTATCGTATTTTTCATTGCGCCACAGCGCCACTTGATAGTTTCGGTTTTGTGGCTGACTAGTTTTAGGCCTGCCTCTCCTAGCCATTTGTGCCTTTTATGAATAGACTTCTCAGCTATGTCTTTTACTTTTTTTGTGCTTCGCTACCACCACTTCTGAAATATCGTCATCAAAGCCCACCAGTGTTGCTCCTTTCGATAGTTCCAGTCTTAGTACCCTATCGTACATGATGTTTCAAATCGGTGGGGTATTCTTCCAAATATACAAAGGCTCCATAGCGAAATCGTGTTTTCATCTGTAGAATATAGTTAGCTTCATATGACATTAATTCTGTCTTTATTGCATAGATTTGTTTGACGCAATCGTATCATATAGACAATTTACACAGCATCACTCTTGGGTTTGTTTGCAGTTTATAGAATAATGTGGTCCAGAGCACTTTAGGCATACATTGTCATTTCTGCATTTATTACCACTATGTCTAAGTCTTCCACAGTTGTAACAAGGTCTCACATTGATATTATCATACACTTTACGGTTTTGGTATCCGATGAAAACTTTGCTTTTGTTCTCTTTGGTATGCTTGTAAATTTCTGCTGACACTTCAATTAGGACACTGGTTTGCTTGCTTTTGGGGTTGACGAACTTATGCAGCACTTGAAATTATGTTTTCTTGAAATTCCTTTCATTAATGTCGGCTTCTAATGCTTTCTCATCCATTTATTCAAAATGATATCAAAATTATATTCAAAATCTAGTCCTACAATTTTCATTTTTGGTTTTCTGATTTCTAATTTTTTCTATTTTAAAAATGGAGTTTAATTTTTCTTTAAGTATCTTCTCAGCTTCAAGTACACTAATTTCATTCATGCAGTCTATTCAAACTTCACTGTCATTTTTGAATATTGTTTTTTTGTTTGCACAGTTTTCTTTTTTATTAGATGATGTATTACACACTATTTTAGATCGATTTTATCTTCTGCATTTTTCTTTTTTATAATTATTTTAAGAATCTGTTTTGGTTTTGAGTTGATTGGATTTAATATTTGGGCGTAAGTTTGTTTTATTTCGTTTTCTTCAGATTTAGTTTTATTCACTATATCACTTAAAAGCTTATTTTTATCCTTAAGTTCAGTTACCAGCTGCTTTAATAGTGTGTTTTCAATTATCAATTTCTCTTGTTCAGTTTCACTTAATACATCTAGATTTGTGTTATCGATATTATTTATTATTTCAGTTAAGTAATCTTCTTTAATTTTGTCAATTTGTTTAAGTTTTATTCGAGCTCTTATGCATTTTGCTGTAGAGTTCAGTGCCACCTCATCTTTATTTGAGGTTAACTTCAAGTCTTTGTGTTCAAGACAGATTACTAGCACATTACTTATCTATTATACGTTTCTTAGTTTTTTTAAAATCACTTTGATGGTAAACACTTTCACAGATTGTTTACACAACTGTTGCTACTTTTATTTTTGGATGACATTTATAGTAAATATCAGAACCGGAGTGAATGTATCGTTGGATTCCTTGACGATACATTCAACTTATGCATGATCGAAACTTGGGGTTTACCAAAATACTCATAAAAGTTGCTAATGCCCTGGTAGAAGTGTTCGCGATTTTTCGCCCAGTTTCAAGCGAAAAATTACCATACTGGTCGGGAAATGCGGAAAAATTTGCCCTGTAAAAACGTGTATTTTACGCGCTTTTATTGCCCTGAAACTAGGCAAAACTGGCGTATTTTTAAAGTTAAAATAAGAATCGAGTTATTAATGTTTATTAAGAAGAATGTTGCTGTCTTTTATAAATGATTAAAATATTATGATTGAAATTCAGTAACTACAGTTATTATCTATTAAAAAATGCCTTTTTCGTGGTTTGAATGAAGTTGAGAAAATCATAACCTATATTTAAATATATGTCGCAATGAAATTATTGATGGTTTGTGCGAAACTTTATTTATTTATGTATTTAGGGCATAAATGGTCTACAATAACAAAATACATTGTTGTTTCAATAACGTATTTTTATTATAGAAAATAAAAAACAACTAACACTTTTTCATTAGTTAAATTATTTACAGAACGTTACTTAGATCTATCAACTTTTTTTACATTATACTAATAATCTCTTGATATCTATCTCTTGGTATATATGTTGCACATGGTATTTTCATGACTTCACCTTTTCGGATCTTGATCTTTGTCCCAGTTTAAAACATTGCATAATACTTGACTCAATGCGGTAATGATATCCTTATCAGATGTTTTTCATGCCTCATTTGCTTTATTATAGCTGAAAATATATACATCGTATTTGTTTATATTAATTATAAATATTGAGATATATCAAAAGAAATTTAAAGAGTAATACGTACAATACATGAGTTTGAACAGCTGTGTATCCTTAAAAATTTTTTTAGTTGAATCTATAATAGATTTTCTTGCTGCCGTGTATTGCAGTGCAACGTCTTTTTTCATAATTGCCTCTAGCATTTATACAAAACTCCTCAATAAACTGCAGTCTTTGAAATCAACCAGTGACATCAAGTAATCATGCTGAAAAACATGAAAAGCAAAATTTCATTAGAATATAAAATAGATTATTATCATTATAAATAAAATAGTTTACAAATTATTTTGTGTACCATGTCATTTAGAAGATACTTATTTGTGGTTAATGAACTCTAAGTATTTATTGGTAAAGACAAACTATACTTCATCTGAAAATCTTGGTTTTTTCCATTTATCAAACTTGTGACTTTTTTGTTTATTAAGAAACTCTCAATATTTTTGATAGTTTTCAATACGTGTAAGTTGTTCCTTTAAAGTCGTACTCTCTTCGATCATACTTAATAGGTGTAAAACAATCGTAGCTTCAAAATCTAAAATTTCATATTTCATAAATTCATTAATTTATTATAAAAGGAATAGTTACTAAACTATTTTGTGTTTGTACATATAACTAACCTGAAATACACTGAACAGACTTAAGATTGATGATTGGAAAATCCATTGTTCGGACAACTGAAAAATTATTCTCAAGACCTAAAACAAGAAAGAAGATTGTTAAATAAAACTGTTTTTTTTTTGCAAATATCTTTTAAATAATATATTTACCTTTGGATCCAATAACAGCAGATTGAAATTGAGACTAATTCTCATCTGGATGTTCGGAGTCACAACTTCTAGGAGAGTTTTTTCCTTCCCATTGCCTACTTGCATTACATTTAGTCGGTTTCAATGAACTTGGTTCTGCAGAACTTTCAGGAGATTCAGTTGATTCTGATGAATCTACGGAGGCCAGAGGATCTGTATACATTTTTTAATTTCAGCTTCTCTCATATTTTTATTATTATAACAGACATAAAATATTATAATTGAAAGAATAACCTTGAAATAAAACATTAGATTCTGATGATCTGCTTTTTCTTTCATTCATCAGAACCTACTGATTGCCTACTCTTGGATCTGGATCCTTTTATCGGTGAACCTTTACGCTTTCTGAAAGCTGAATCTTCTTTTCCATCTTTAGAAATAATGTTTTTCTGTGAATTATCAGAGTTAGAGCGACCACTCTTATTCTCTTTGTTTTCATGAATCTGATCAATGGACGCTGAATCAGATTCAAACTGTTCCTTGACTTGATTGCTTTCCCTTAGCAATTGTTGCTGCTTTACATAATTGCAGTATCTTTTCTACAGATCAGCAGGGGTTCCATTCTCTGACTGCGTTAACACGCATTCTTCTTCTGCAAGTTTCTCCAATTTTATCAAGGCTTCTTCATAAGTTGCTGTGAACAAAATAAATAAATGTTGTAATTAAGTTTTACTTTAACATTGAGAAAACAGTATGAATGACAGTTTTCCAACAGATGATTGTAAATAATATTTTGTTTTCCCCGTTGAAACGATCAACGTTGAATCAATGCTGATTTCAATATTGATTTCAGTCTGAAATCAGTGTTGATTCCATACTGATTCAATGCTGAATCCATGTTGAATCAAAGTTGAATTAGTCCGAAAACGCAACGTGGATTCAGCGTTGATTTTAGACTGAATTCAGTGCTGGATTTCAGGGTTCAATCAGAGTTGAAATAAATAATTGTAAAAATAAGATCGCTGAGACCTGGGCTCAAACCCGAGACCTTTTGAATAGAGAGGAATGACTTGACCACTTAGCCATTTTGACACTTACATTTATATCTCATAATATAACATAAACGGAATCCTGTAGAGCGAATAACCAAAAATTAACCTACTCTATCATGATCTTTATAATAATACTGAACTGGACCCTCAACTGGACCTCTCTGTGCACTCGGGAAGGTACCCAGCTTCGAGACTATTTGCCACCTAAAAAAAACAAAAGCGCAGCTAACGTCACCGTCCTTTCACACTGGAGAAAAAGATAATGATTTGAGCTAATCGTATACAAGATTGTTTATATTATATAAATGACAGCGTTTTTTTAAACAATTTCTATTAAAAATTACTGATTAGCACACGAATGTGATAATATATAAAAATCACTTAGAAACAATTATGGGTAGTATCGTTTTTCTTAAATGTAAAATCTCGGATACCAATATAGAAGTAAATAGTGTCGCGGGCGCCAAAGCTTCGTCTGCTTCTCAAACTCGCCTTTGTGGCGCCACAGCGCCACTTGATAGTTTCGGTTTTGTGGCTGACTAGTTTTAGGCCTGCCTCTCCTAGCCATTCGTGCCTTTTATGAATAGACTTCTCAGCTATGTCTTTTACTTTTTTTGTGCTTCGCTACCACCACTTCTGAAATATCGTCATCAAAGCCCACCAGTGTTGCTCCTTTCGATAGTTCCAGTCTTAGTACCCTATCGTACATGATGTTTCAAATCGGTGGGGTATTCTTCCATATACAAAGGCTCCATAGCGAAATCGTGTTTTCATCTGTAGAATATAGTTAGCTTCATATGACATTAATTCTGTCTTTATTGCATAGATTTGTTTGACGCAATCATAAAGAGAGTTCCAACTTGTTTCCACTGGTCGCTTTAATGATACTTTCAAAAAGTCAGTTATTGCTTCGCATTTTTTCGGAGAACTCTCAAACATTTCCAAATCTCCTCGCATTTGCTAATAGAATTTTCATAAAAATGTTTTCCGAAAACATTAACAGTGTCCCACACAGGCACCGCCAGACGGCGCAATACTCGACAGCACTGCCGGACGGCCTGATAGGCACCGCCTTTTCAATTTTGATTCGATTTTTCTAAAACAACTTAGATCACAAAATGATAACTCACATGGAATTTTAAAATTTTTCAAATAGTATATCGTGTATCAACTAGATACATAATATATTTAAATCCCTTGATAAAATATTGTGTATTAACTTGATACATAATATTTTATCAAGGGCGTTAAATCGGCTGTTTTAGATCGAATGAGATTTTTCATTTCTTTTAATTATTAATTATAATTATAAGCCATATAATTGATAATTAAAAGATTTAATTATCAATTATAGGCCATATAATTGATAATTAAAAGATTTAATTATTAATTATAGGCCACATAATACATAACTAAAAGTTAGAATTATTAATTATTTAATTAATCAAATTAAAACAGTAATTAATTATTTGCAACCCTGGGAATATTCACTTTTCTAGACATGAATTGTACAAGTCTATGAAGACTTCTGGGTGGGTGTGAATAGCATGCTTCAATGCAATATTGGGAATGTCATTCATCCCTGGGGCCTTGTTGTTTCCTTCTCTTCTGCAGGTGGTTAATAGTTCCTTAATCGTAATCGGCAGAATAGCCTCTTCTTTCATGCCTCTTTAAATGACACTTGGTTCTTCCAGGTGCCTGGGTAACAGTGTGGTCACTACTCGATGTAATAGTTCCGGGCATTTTGAAGGAGGCATGGTGCTTCCTTTAATCTTCTTCATTACTATTTTATATGGTCAACCCCAAGGGTCATTCAATCCCGTCATGTAATTCCTTAAGACACCATCTTCTGTTTTCGCAGATTGTCCTCTTTAAACTCCTATTAGCATCCTACATTTCTTGCTCGGAGGCATTTAATATTTCCTGGCCTCTTCCAGTTTAATAGGCGGCTACGCTACTAGTGCGAACTCCACAAAGAGGAGTGGCGCTTTCGAGGGCATATAAACGGTCCAGATCCAGGCCGAGGCACCCCGTTCCCCGCATCAGATCGCGTCTGAGTCAATCAATACTTCTCAGTGCTAATTCGGCACATGTCGAAGACAAACCCTCAAGCTCTCCGGGAGCTGCGGGCTGAGTGTGATCTCGTGCACTTACTGCTCGCCAAGGCCAACCCAGCGCTCGCTCTAGAGCGCCGTCAGCGTCGGAGTCCACCAATAGCTAACGGCGCCACCCAGACCAGCACCAGTGCGCCAGGACAGCAGCGCACAGACGGATATGCCGTTTCTCGCCGCTCCAGCGCCTCAGCCGAGGCCAGACAACCCGGAGTCGTCATCCGACGTGCTGAACACCAAGTGACTCAAACACCTGGAACTGGTGGACATACTAGCGCGGCCCTCGGCTCATCTGGACCTCAGAGCGCTTCATCCGCGCTTCCGGACAACTCCGACTCCAGTAGCAGCAACTCCGCCAACAATACTGCAGATTATCAGCCGCAAGATAGCGGCAAAGCAAGCTGCTCAGCCAGGGCCACGCAAGACCGTCTACATCTCTCCGAGGAAAAGGAAGCAGGCGACAGGGACGCCGTCTCCGACGAAGCAGAGACCGACTGCTCCCAGGCCACTGGGACAGCGTCGGAAGCCGAGGATAATCTCTAATCGGATCCTCGAGACCCCGCTGCTACTTCCACCAGGAAAAACGGTGGCTTGCACCCCTCTCTCCCGGGTGCCCCTGGTCGAGGAGAAGACTCTTCCGGAGCCTACGGCTACGGTGACGGTTAATCCTGCAACCTCCGACTAAAGCGCTCCGCGCCTCTTAGTTATTTTTGAGCGGACCGATCCCTATTTGAGATTGGCCCCGTAACAAACTCAAACACAAAGACTCATCGGAGTCTCCCCCTCTTTCCCCTCTTGCAAGCTGGGTGGTGTAGCCTTTACTGGGTTGAGCGGCCCTCCCTCATCCAGACTCTATCCAAGTGTCGACCTAGAGAGGTCCGAACAGTGTCCGCTCTCTGGGCAACGAAAAAGCTACAAATAAGGAGCCTCAGCAGGTGTCACTGCCTGCCTGCCGTCTCGTCATTTACTCTGCCTGTCTGAGATAAGGCCCTTCTCCATTCCGCTCTCCAAAAAGCGAGCTCCGCCGTGCCAGCGGCTGCATGGCGCAACGAACTTGCGCACACGCCTCCCTCTACTCAGCCTTTTCAGGCCACCCCATTACACCCCCTTACATCACTCTACTCTTTGGCCGATCCCTCAACGCGCCGATGAGCATTCGCCTATCTGCCACCCAGGGGACGCGGCCACATACGGGGTATTGGCATCCCCGCGGTGTGTGTTTGTGTGTATCTGTGTCTGTGTATGAGTGTGCGTGTTTGAGTGACTGTATACCGTAATATTTTTTTTGTAGTATTTTTTATATACATATATCTATTGCTTTACATAAATAACAATTATGCATAGACAATGCGATATTTCTTAAACGATTACACTTTTATATTTTTCAGGATCTATTTTACTCACGAAAGAACTACAAACGTCCGGAACTGCAAATGTCTCCACATCATGCCTTCGAAGAGGAAGTAACGTTACTAGACACTTTCTTTCCTGGTATGTCAATCTTGGTATATCCTAAAAGTTTTTTTTACATAAGCTTACTTATCACTCGGAAATTTCCAAAAGCTTAAAACGTTTTGCGGTCGATCGACTAGGTGCCAAGGTTTTGAACTAATTCCTAAAAAATATATTGCCTAAACCATGTAAAATTGTCCAATCCTTACTCATGAACTCTTTGAGGTAGTGCTATCGGTACTGCAGCAGTAAACTAGCGTACACTTTATTTTTTACTTATTTATTTTATATTCAATTAATTATTATTAAAATAATCATGTATGTACGTACGGATGTATGTACGGAAATAGACCTAATGTCAATGATTAATTGCAAGGTTACAGTTCTAACCATAAAAAACAATATTAAAGTGCTGCTTTGACTTCTTTTTTAAACTTAAATTAAAAATTTTTATTTACACTCATTTAGATATCAATACGATGATAATGCAATTTAGATTAGCCAAAAACATTGCAAAGGACGGTTTAGCCGTTTTTTACTTATAATGTTAATTTAAATCGAATTAAAAGCTTATTAAAAAAAGTACTGTTAAGTCTATGGTACTAACATGGGGAGACTATTTAGTGAGTGTTGTTTCTGAACATTTGAGCTGCAAAGGGACATAAGACCATTATTACATGCAAATTTGTAAAGTAATCTTGGCCTGTCGCAAGGTTGCTGCATGAACGTCTACATAACATATAATTAGAAGTTATTATATACAAAACCGTATACACATCACACTTTGTTAAGAAAAATGAATCCCATTAAAGTAAAGATAGATATAGTGGATCCTGCTACAGGAAGACATTAGTATATTGTGCAACTAAGAGGGGAAACGGGCAATTTCTAACGAGGGTGATATTTGCTTGAGTCTCACCCGAGGTAGAAATTGCCTTCCACCCCTTGTTATACATTGTACTTTTTTTGACAAGTGCCTGTAAAGACCTGTTTTCATGCATATAAAGTGAAAGGTAAGTTGCGCATTATGAGTCGTAAGTCACTCTCTTTCAAAACTTTTCAAAATTTTTTAATTTTTTTCAAAAATTTGATTCATTTTGAGTAACGGAAGGGAATAACCATTTCCTCCAGCTGCGGTGGGAGGAAATGATTCTCTCTCGCACGCTCGAAATGAACAGCTTGCCATTCAATTTAGATGCATGGAAACGGGTCTTTTCCATGCACGTGTTAAGAAAAATACTTTTTATCTCGTTTCTCTTAATTGAGAAGGATGTGGATATTCTGCACCAATGAGATGTGCACAAACTATCTCTAAAAAGCCGGTTGTACGGACATAAACCGTGGCATTTCTGACCCAGAAATACTTGAAATTTAAGCTGGTTTCCGCGGTCCTTGGCCAGCCAGCGCACCTTTTATGTTTGGTGCGGTAGCATCTCGAAGATCGTTATTTCGTTCGTAAGTTTACCCTGTACAAGGCCAGAGAAAGCAATTTTGCGCTGCTGGCGCTTGATTTGGAGAAAATGGAGGCTAGCTTCTCTTGATTTAAATTTAAGGGGAAAAAACACCTTTAAATACCGAAAAAAAGTATTATGAGTAAAAATGATAAAATTAAAGTAAATAATTTGAAATTTTTTAGTGATATTTAGTATAAATACCTTTAACTTTACTGTGCTAAAACCTTAATTATCCCTGCTGGTCCATTGTGGTACTCGGTACTATGTTTTGTGAATTTTTTTACTGGCCGTAGGATTCCAAGTGAACGAATGGTTCTTTTAGGCTTAAATTCAAGGAGGATACTAGCGAAAAAAATAAAAATTTAGTATTTTCATCGCCTAACCATTTCTAAGCATTCAAACTAAAATCCCTGCATTCATACGAAAACTACAGGTGTACAAAGTATTCTCCTTGAATTGGAGCCCAAATGAAATTGGAATCCCACGGACAGTGACAAAATTCACAAAACATTGCACCGAGTGCCACAATAGGCCAGCAGGGATCATTAAGGTTTTAGCACGGTGAAGTTAAAGGTATATTTATACTAAATATCACTCAAAATATTTTCAAATGATTTACTGTATTTTTTTCATTTTTACTCATAATTCTATTTTTCAAGATTTAAAGATGTTGTGTCCCCTTAAGCGTGAATGAGTTGAATGTGGGAGATACGTTGCTGGCACTTGCTTTGCCACTCTTCAATTAAATGATAAAATATCCCGCCTCCATCTTTTACTGCGCTCCAGGCCTGGTTTCGTTCTTTGAGAAGGTTACGTATAACTGGAGTTATCCACGAGGTACCCTGTTTTCTTTGAGAAAGGTTTGGTACGGAGCTTGCCTGTCATAAGCACTCGTGATGGTCTGCGTGAAAAATTCTACCTTGGTATTAACGTTCTTAGCCTGGTACAAGGTGCTCAAATCAACCGCAGCACGATCGCGAATAAGGTTATTTACTTTAAACGCCTTGTAATTTCTACAAGTAATCCGATGAGGCTTCTCCCGAGGAGCAGTAAACATTAAGAATGCGAGTAAAACATCATTCTTCAAGATACTAGGAATAAACATCTGACTAAACGAAGCAACAAGTAATCGTATGATGCGTGGGAGTAAAGGGCAGCGGCAGAAAGTTGCAAGTAATGAGAGAGTCCTTGAGTATCTGACGCGCCGACGAATTGCAATGCCATTCTATGTTGAAGTCACCCATCAGGACAATGAATTCATACGTTCTCCTACAATTAAAAATTGCCTCATCAGCGTCAGATCAATAACCGGCCTTAGGGGGGCTACATACCGTGCCACACAAGATTTTGACGTCAGAGAAAGACAGCTCCAAGAAAAGAAATTCAGGCATTTTGTTCGTGTAGGTTTGTAGGTGTGTGTAGTGTTTACGGATCGTACGAAGCGGAAGATTTTCCTAACCTTAATGGGCTCATGCCCATTACATAGCTACTCTCCCACACTCTTTCCCTAACTGGCATGGTCTACCCAATTAAGGTTGAAGTGCGGTATCTCGACCAGACTCTTAAGGTAGTTCACTGGGTCAAATAAGTTATTCGTTGAGAAATTTCGGGGGGGGGGGGGTAACGGTAGGAAAATTTAAGATACGATTTACCAGAACGGTGCTAGATCAGTTTGTTTAAGAAAATCACTCAAATTTTAATTTTACCGAGTGAACTACTTTAAAGACAATTTGAGAGTAGCTAAAAATGATACTTTTTTAAACAATGGGTTTCAAATTTGAGTGATGAAATATTTTCATATAATTTTGAAAGTAGCAATGTAGTGGTTCAAATACCATAAGAAATTATAACCAGTAACAAAATATTAATGGAAACATAATTTTATCTTCAAAAATTATAGATGTTTTGGGTATTAATAATGAAAGTTTATCTAAAATGGAAGATGAAGTAAAAGAATATATAAGTATAGATTTATTACATAATGATAACAATCAAAATTTAGTAAATAATTTACTAATTGAATTTATAAATTCATTAACACCAAAGGGCCTTCCACCACATAAATTAAAATTAAATAAAGAAGCAATTGTTATATTACTAAGAAATATAAATTTAAATGAAGGACTTTATAACGGGACAAGATTAAAATGTAATAAAATGTTACAATATTGTATTTTCGCAGAAATAATTAGTTGAAGTAAAATGGGAAATAACGCATTACATTGAATTGTCCCGGTCTAAAGAAGATATTCCTTTTAAGATGTCAATTTCCAGTGCAATTAAGATTTGCAATGACGATAAATAAATCTTTAGGTCAAACATTCGACACTGTTAGAGTATATATTCCGTCTCCGGTTTTCAGTCATGGTCAATTTATGTAGCCCTATCAAGGGTAAGATCAAAATTAAATCTAAAAATTTTACTAACACAATATTCATCAACAGTAAAAAACAAAAAAGATAAAATATCAAATTATATACTAAAATCGTTGTTTTTAATGAAATATCATAAATGCGTATATGTCAAAATAATATTTTATCATTTTAGTATAGTTTGTGATGTGAACTGCACCGAACAAACTATACATATAAAAACCATACACAAACATATTTTTCTACACGGAAAAATTCTACACGGAGATATACTATACCGATATTCTCTACACCGATTTTTTATTATTTTACTACGCTGCAAAACTACACAATCACATAACCTATTGTCAGATCATTTTTACAACAATAGTTTACACGCTTGTGTAGGGTTTCGCAGTGTAGTAAAATAATAAGAAATTGGTGTAGAGACTATCCGTGTAGAAAATATCAGCGTAGAATTGATTCGTGTAGGAAAATAGATTTGTGTAGGGTATTTATGTGTACAGTTTGTTTGGTATCGTGATGTGATGTGATAAGATAAGATACAAAAATACTTTTTTCAATATGTAATATTATGAAATATTTAAATTAATTTTCATAATAATTCAGTAAATCTGTATATAATTCTGTTAGATTATTATTATTATAAATATCAATTGAAAACGATGTAACAGATAATTAAAGTGTAGAAAAAGCAAGAAAAATATATATTATTACGACAAAACATACTACAATGATATATTGGAATATATCATTGTATTGTATATGTGTGTATATATATAGTATATATTATATATGCATATAGTATATCACACACACACACACATACACATATGCGTATATATATATATATATATATATATATATATATATATATATATGTATAAATTTTTGTACTAGTGTCGAAAATTAGCAAAAATTAAATAAAACACGTGTTAGCCCAATTTTTAATTATTTGGTATTTTTAACTCAAATTTTTCACTTTTCTTCGTTTTTTTTTACAGGCTTTCGATCTACCGTGTGACATTTAGGATTTATCGTTGCTAAGCTGCATCATAACCTCAAATTAACGTTGTGTTATATTCAATTTTTGCTTATTTTCGACACTAGTACAACAATTTTAATTATCAGCATTTTTTAACAACACGAGTAGAAGGGTTTGATTAAAAAAAAAATAACAGTCCACAGAAAAATTGGTTAAAATCGATCATAAATAAAAAAGTCGCAAGAGCTGAAAATTGGCTATTTTGGCGAAAATCGCGTTTTTTGCTGTTTTCTAATATCAAAATCTCATTTCTGTCTGGCTATTTTCTATAAAACCAACGTAAAAGGTTCACATTCTGTACGAAGAATGGTGGTAGATAAGACGCTCATTGTGCATAGAAGTTTATCTACATGAATCTCGAGTATTCAAACTTCCAGTTTTCATATTTTTCGACCTTTATTGCTATTTTGAAGTCTTCTTTCCCACTCATTTTTTATCAATCAAGACTAACTAAAATTGATATTTCTCCGCTTTTCAAGAGAAACAATTTCATTTTAAGCTTAATTTTAAAAAGCAGGTTTATTTAAGAACATTTTGATTACAATTAAATCTTGAAGTAGGAACGGGGATGTCTATCCTAACAGACACCCTCTGTGTCTGGTGCCAATTCTGGGGTGAGGTTCAAACGATGGGGTGGCAATATTGAAAATGTTTAAAGGTTAGGCTTATGTCATTTCTACCGTCCAGGCAGTTGGATAAAGCCTTTAATTATTGTCACAGACGCACATGTCTGGAAACGCGAGCTTGTGAGACCAGTCAGCGATAAGAGTCTGCCAAGCCGTACTACAATGCACCGCTGCGAATGCATCGTAGACGCTAGATCACCGTGATTAGAGCACAGGCATCTGGCTCTCGGGTCCGCGAGTTCGAGTTCCGTCGTCTATTGTTTTCCCTTTCGACTCCGTCTCCTTTCTGTCCGTTACATTATAAACAAGAAGAAAAAGAAGAAGAAGAAGAAGAAAATGTACACTTGTAGCGTTTAATGTTTACTGTGCATACGCGCTTGCCCGTTCAAGGAGTTAAGAAGTGGGAAAGTCTGCACGCCGCAAAAAATTGTTTATTAGATTGAATATTCTCAATAACATTAAGTTTGTTTGAGAAGAAAGTATAATTTGTTATCAATTCAAAAATAAATTCTTTTTCAAATGCAGTACGTAATTTGAGTAGTTTCTACATGAGTTCAAAGATTTATAAACAAATTTACAACAAATTAAAGAATTATCAAAACTCGACAAATATTAATAAAATTCAATTCAATACCCTGACATCTCGGACCACAAATAAATTTTTCAACTTTGACGAAACTAAGTCAGAGCGTTTCAATATATTATAAGTTTAAAATTGTTCGTGATCAGTACTCCTTATATTTATAACATTTTTCTTTAAATTTTACTTCATATCATTTTAGTCCTGCAATCCAGGTCGCCTGCTTATTATACCTTTTACAGCTTTACAAACAAATCGATCCTTAGACCAAAATAATGATTAAAATTTTGCACTAACAAAAATATAAAAGTGGTGCAACCACCTATAATATAGCAGAAGCTAAATATTATCATCATAGAAATTTGTTTCAGAGACTAGCCAAGTATTCAAGCTAGTATGATTTTCATTTTTGTTTATTTTAAGTAAAAACTTGAAAGAAGAAAAAAATATGCTTTTAAAATAAATTATGTTATATATTGATATGAATTCAAATATACATTCTTGAAGGTAAGTTTCATAATATAAATAAAGAAATATAATGTTTATAAATATTATTCAAGCTAAAAATTTTAAAGTGAACGAGATAATAGTATATTTTTTAACTTATAATACATTAAATATTGAAAGATATTAAAAGCATTATTTTATTTTGAAAGTATTCGTTCTTTATTTTTTATATTGTTTCATATCGTTTGAAATATAAGTAGTACATTATTTCACACATAAAAAAGCTTTTGTCCAATACACCATTGAGAAAAATTAGAAAAACGTCTTGTAAAATTATTTATTGCATACGTTGTTCTTGCTGTTTATTAAATTTTTAATTTATCATTTTTCGACAATAATTGCACAAATTAAAAATTTTTTTTGTTAAAAATGTTGTGTATTTATGACCATTACGTTTTTTCACTGTGTCTTAATTTTTGTTATAGTTTTTCTAAATTTTTCACTTTTATTATTTTTAAAATGATATCAGAATGTTTGCAGTTGTAATAAAATATAATATATAATATAATATTATAATAGTTTTACTAAATTTATCAAAGACAATATTTGAACAAATGTAAAAATTTCTTTGTAACAAATGTATTACAAGCGTATTTAAACTTTTTGCTTGTACTATTATATTAAAGTGTATAACGAGTTGACTAGCGTACTCTCGTTATGTCTCTCTCCCTCATTACTGCATATAAACATATCTAAAAATATATATGTAATATCGTAAACGATATTTCAGTAACAAGGTAAGTGAGAGAGCAGAAAGCCCAGCTAGTGAACGCAGAGAGAGAGAGAGAGAGCCGCGCGCGTGTATGAGTGTGTCGCGAGAGAGAGAGAGAGAGAGAGAGAGAGAGAGAGAGAGAGAGAGAGAGGGAGGGAGAAAGTCCGCGCTGCCCATGCTGCCGCGCTGGGGGATTTCGATTCCGACCGCCGAACCGTACAGTCGAACTCTTTTGTATACTCTAAAGGTCTTGGTGCTTTTGCGCGCGCTAGCCCTGGAAGATTGTAGCTGCAACGGCGCGCTCTTGGTGTGTCGCCGGGTACGAGCATTTTCCAGTGAAGGTCATCTTCACGCGTCGGTCACGAGCTGAGCAGCTATTGCCGCTCGTCCTCCCGCTGCACCCAGCCACACACACAAGGCTACGAGGCATCTTCCTGGCTGCCCAGCATGGGCCACGGTCGTCCGATTGCGCCATTCCGGTCGAGCCACGAGGCATCCTTGCGAGCCAGCACGAAGGCGAATGTAAGTACCCGCTTGATCGCTATTCTCTCTCTCCGTTTTAGGCTCTGCTTCGTCTCTCTCTTGCCTAGCGTTGCGATTGTACCTGTCTTTACTCGGTTTTATATAAATCTAACTGGAATTACAACCTGCGCTTGGTTATTTCGCACCTGACTCTCTACCTTTTCCCGACGTTCGCCTCTCTCGATTATACATTTCATCCGCGATTAAGCTACGTAGCATCAACTCTCACGACGCCTCCGCGGGCTCACGTGCTCGAGCACAGCCTACAAGAAGCCTGCAACGAGCTGCTGCTTTTACTCCTCTCCCTATTCGATAGATCAGTGAATTCGTCACTGACTCTTTATACACGGGATAAAGAACCCCGTTATAGTACATATACTGTTATGATTCTGGAATCACGCGACCGATTGTAACAAAATTTGACATGCGTATATATTTTCTGATTCTGAATTCGGTATTTTTTTTTATTATTCTGACTATTTCATGGCCAATTTTCGATTTTCGAAAGAATATTTTTGCTTTTTTTTTGATGATATGATTCATACAATATATTCAACAATAGTGTATCTAAAAGAGGATAAAATTCTCTACTTTGCCCGCAAGATTTTCCAGATTGACCGTACCGTTCAATTTTTATGATAAAAAAGGTGATTTTTAAAAAAATTTCATATCTCCAAAACTAAATTGTCAGACTTTTTGGAAAAATTTATGACAATAAAAAACAATAATGTCTATTTGCTGTAAAAATTTTAAACCATTTTAATGACTAGTGTTCGAGCTAAAAATCGAAAACTACAAAATATGGATTTTCTATGTCGTACGATTACGAGAGTAAAACGGCTTTATTTAAGTTTGAATTTCGGGAAAATATCGATCTTTTGATCACCTCGGCTAGGTTCTTTTTGCAGCTTATGAAACTATTTATTTTAAAAGATATTATGATTTAAATTCTTTGTCTCTCACCTTGTATACCCTGTATAACTGAAAATTACTATTTTTGTTAATCCTTCTAACTCACTAACTAAAGTTCAGAATGCTTTGAGAAAATTCATGATTTTATGAGGTTATGAGGACCCTATAGTATTTAAAGCACTGAGCATGGATATGGTGCAATACTTAAGATAATCCCAGGAGACGATGTTGATACTGTCTACCCTGGACACCAAGTACCTAGAAAGCCATTATCGTCACTTTACTCGTATTCAGACCTAAAAAACCCCCAATCAACGAGTCTCGACAAAAAATGTCGTTAATTTTCCGTGAAACTCCAGGAGACGACGTTGATACTGCCAACTCTGGGCACCGGGTACCTCGAGGAGCGTTGCCGTCGCTATATTCGTCTTCAGCGACTTCGAAAACCTCCAATCAACGAGTCTCGACAAAAAATGTCGTTAATTTTTCATGAAACTCCAGGAGACGACTTTGATACCGCCAACCCTTGGCACCGGGTACCTCTAGGAGCGTTGCCGTCGCTATATTTGTGTTCAGCGACCTCGAAAACCCCCAATCAACGAGTTTCGACTAATTATGTTTCAAATTCTAACAAAACTCCAGGAGACGACATTAATACTGTCTACCCTGGGCACGAGGTACTTCTGAGAGTATTGCCGTCACGATATTCGTGTTCAGCGACCCCGAAAACCTCCTAATAACAAAACTGTACTTTCTCTCATCAATATTTACCGCGATGTTTTGTTTTGCTGCATTATTAGTTACATTTGAGGTTACGTATCTCTTCTTTACAAACAATGTGGGCAAAAATAACCTTATTCTTGCGTTAAGACGCTGTTAGCCAATTATAACCCAATATTCTTAGCTTAGATAAGCTAATTCGACACTTATAAGCTTATTTTTGGGTTAAAATTGGTTGCGATTTCTACCAGGAACAATGCATAACATCTACTGCCGTAGCTGTAATAAAGTTCGGACATATTTTTGACACTATTGTCGGATCTTTTACTCCATAAACTGGCTTTTCTTTAGTACGCAAAGCCAATACTTTTCTAAAAGGGTACTACTCTATCTACTGTGAAGCCCTCTAAAATGCATACTTGACATCCAAACCTGCAATTATATTGAAACATTAACAAAAATAGAGCTTTAGCTGAAAGATCTGCTGTCCCACGCAAAATAGCGGCGTGTAAAGTAATTTCTCGGTCTAAATCTTTAACATAAATTTTAACACCTTTGTGCAAACTTCTTAATACCTTTTTAAATAGACTATAAAAATTTTTGGCGTAGGTTTTTCATTGCCAAACTATAATTCAACAAGTAAAATATTTGTACTTGTTGACTTACGTTTGTCCCTACTATATTTATTTTATGCATTAATTGTGTTTACAAATTTCCAATGAACCGATCCATCAGAAATATCTCTATAACTCTCTCTCTACTATTATTTGAATTCGCATTTCTATGATTTAATTAATTGTAAAAATTCTCTCGTCGAATAATGATTTTAGCTGCGCAATCAAATCTATTTCAATAAAATAATTTTCCTTGTTATCGCAATCGCAAGAATGAACATTTTCTACAATTCAGTCTTAACATGTTTTTCACTGAAAGCATATTCTGGTAGGTAAGAGTCGACTTTCTTTGTAAACTTTTTAAATTTTTGAAAAATATTCGGAATTGAAGAAGTTACAACGCAAGGAAGTTGTTATCAGGACGTCGGCATCCTTTTAAGTCGTCAACGGTATGCCGTTATACCGTTAACATTAAAGAAACTTCAACATGTAATAACTTTCTTAAAGTTAAATGTTTTTTCAAAATTTAGAAAAAATTTATGGATCAGCTTAGATGTATTAGCCGAATTATAGACACTGCCACTTCGTTCCGCCGCATCAATTTCGTCAACTTCAATTGATTCATCGTGATTAACATCCTGATCAGTTTGAGGTATAGAATAGCAACCGTTGGACTAATAATAATGTTTTTTAACTGTCCCATCGTCACTATAATTTAAATATTGTTTAAATTGATATATACTTTTTGGACATTTGTTTGGCTGCCACAGAGTAATCGAAAATAATTTGAGCGTATAACTAGTGTGCGTACCAGGTTGATTAAGGCGCGATTTTAGAAGATCCATGGCACAAATTCTCGAACGGTCATTGAGGATCCAGAATATAACTCTGCTTCCAAAGAAGAGAAGTCAACGTCATTTTGAACGCCAGGCTCTTCGTCGTCACTATCAATGCCACTGTGATTCTCTTCACTCCAATTATTAGAATCATAATCATGTATGCCGTCATCTATAGATTATTAGAATACAGAGCAAATAAGAGTAATTCGATGAATGTTTGATCTAAAAAACAGTGTAATATCCGATACGTTTCCGATGCATGCGTCTAAATTAATACATTTTTAGTTTTTAATTAATTAAACATTTAATTAATTTTGATTAATTAAACATTTAATTAATTTTGATTAATTAAACATTTAATTAATCAAAACATTTAATTAAATTAATGCATGCGTCTAAATTAATACATTGTTAGTTTATTGACTGCTAGGAGTTTCGAACGTAATAAATATTTCGATACAACTTAGCGCAATCGTGCTGACGATCTGCCTATATCGCGAGGAAAGATACGCGAAACTGTACGCGAATTGCTCGCACATACGACATTCGCTTACGTTTTCTAACGCGCGCGACGAAACTCGTTTATGCAATAAAATCTGCGTGTGTAATTGGGGTTTCATAAACAAAAACGTTGCAATTCGTTTGTTATTATTATGACATTATAAAATACTTAGTGCGATTACCATATACATCTTGATTATAATCTAATCTGATGCGTTGATCGTTCTCCCCAGCAGTGCTTTTTACAAAAATTCATTTTTGTAACACAAGCACGATTTTCGCGTTTTTCGTACCTATTAAGCGGGCGTAAAGTAACTTCTTCAGACCAGCGGGCAAAAAAAATGTTAGAGGGCGTTTTTAATTTTGTATGTAACACGCGAACGATTTTTGCGTTTTTCGTACCTATTAGTAGGGACTAAAGTGACTCTTTTTTGACCGGCGGGCAAAAAAGTTATTTTAGCGGGCAATAAAAACCTTTATTGCCCGCATATTCAAACAGCGGGCAATAATGGCCTTTATTGCCCGCTAAAATGAATTAGCGGGCAATAATGGTCTTTATTGCCCTCTAAAAAGTCTTTATTGCACGCAAAATTTTTTGTTGTTGTAATTTAAAAAAAAAGTTGATTTTGATAAATTTGCATTATTTATTTATTTTATATAATGTTTGAACAAAACAAGAGCACGGTTGCCGTATCAAAAAATAGTCACATCAATCCCTCTTAACACGTACGAAAAAACGCGAAAATACGTCCGCCCGTTACATAAAATATGGTGTGCACCAAGGGCTAAGTGGGCTTTTTAGGGACTCGTCTGCGACTCGTAAACGCCCTCGCCTTCGGCTCGGGCTAACTCGCCTTGACTCGTACTGCAAAATCCACACTCGGCCTAAAAAAGCCCAATTTACACCCTTGGTACACAATATACTATTAAACCCGTAAAATTCATCGTACTTACTAAAGTTCCTTGCACACTTGACTTTGACAATAGAATAAAAATATACGTTGTATAATTTTAGATCATTAAAACAAGAGTAACTTTATCACAAACGAATACTTACAGGAGATTGTTTCAATATTTAATGTTACTAAAAATTAATACTTCATTTTCATTTAATGTAAACCAAAAAAAAAAATAAAGAAACATTCATTAATGTATATAAGCGATGTAAACCCTGGCAGAAAAATCCATAGCTTTTATTTTTTATTTTTACTGTTTTATTTTGTACTTGTATTTAGATTGTAGTAAAATTTGAATATTTATGATAAATCCTAACAAAAAGTGTACTATTTCGTAGAAACGTGTAAAAAATATTGTAAAAAACTATTTCTTTCCTCAAAATTTGGAAAATTTACCATCATATGCTTTGAAATACATATTGTGACAGGCGGAATAGCCCATATAACAGCTAATCGGTACGAGTAAATGAGTTTTGCGTCGTTGGCTTAGTGGTAGTGCACGCGCCTTGAGTTCTCGGGGACGTCGGGTCAAATCCCCCTCCTCGATTTACTTTTTTTTGCAATTTAGTTCCCGAAAACCCGTTACAATATATTAATTAAAAATAACAAAATTATATTTAAAAAATTATAAAATAAAAGAAAAATGCAGTGAATTTTGTCACCAGGGATCTAATATATTAATTTTATGCAAGTCAGAAAAATAGCTTGAAACAATTTTTAGAATTTTGCTAATAAAACATTTAAAATATTCGGCTTATACAGGTAATAAATAAATTATAAGTACTTTATATTCAATTACTTTTCAGCTCTCTAAAATAGATGTACTATAGTATAATCAAGTTTGATTAGTATTTACGAACGATTTTTTAAATTAGAAAATGACAAATATATTGAATTTTTCACAACAAAGTATATGTTGTCAGTTATTTGGAGAACCAAAGCGATTTGGAGATTTATTACCATCTTATGAGGACGTAATAAAGAATTACTTATATCACAGATTTGAGATTAAAAAAGGAACAAATTGCAATATAGAACCTTCTTTTCTAAAGATTTCGAAAATAGTTATAAATGATTTACTAGATTTGTATAAAAAGGTAGCCATTCGAACAGTCACTTATCAAGGCGTATTACAAATGTTAACAACATATCATAAAAAGTATATAGCTATGAAATGAGAACAGCTAACAGTAGCGAACACATGAAAAAGAAAGTCCTTGAGTTTAAAGATCATGCTCATAATACACTTTTTGATATATCTGCTTGTAAATGTTTAACAATTGATAAGTGTTCATGTCCTTCAAATATGAAAGTACCTGTCGAAGTACAGCTATTTTTAGTTGACCAAAGAAGTGCAAGACACATGAGTATTGATAGTCTACAAATTAATCAAAATTCTCTAAACATAGAAGTGAGGAAAAGAAGCAGACCCCGATCTCCTATTAATACGATCTTATCTGACGAAAGTTATATTCAAGAAAGAGATAATGTGGATAGCTTTGATGATTTAGCCCGTAGTGTTTGTACGCAAACATCGCCGTTTCTGAAACTATCTAGAACAATTCAAAATAGAATAAATCTTACGAATACTGTATTAATAAGACAAAGATATAATGTTTCAGCAAGAGCCACGGCAGCGATAGCTACATCAGTACTTATGGATTACAAAATAGTTGAAAAAAATGATATATCACAAGCAATTGATAAATCTAAGATAATGCGAGAAACAAAAAGAGTTGAAAACACTGTTTTAACACAATATAAAGTGGCAGATGCAATTTCGGTTATAGGCGTTTACTTCGATGGCCGACGAGATAAAACGCTTGATCAAGAAAAAAGAGGCAACAAAATTTATCGAAAAGTTGTGACGGAAGATCACTACTCATTAGTACTGGAACCTGATTCCCACTTCCTTGGTCACATCACTCTTTCTTCTGGAAACGCTATTACTATTTGCAATACTTTATATGATTATTTGGTTAAATATTCTCCTAGTATACTTGCTGACTTTACTGTTATTGGGTGCGATGGTACATCAGTTAACACTGGTGTTAATGGTGGTGCAATACGTTGTCTCGAAGAAAAGCTAAACCGTCCATTGCAGTGGGTCATCTGCTTACTTCATTTTAATGAGTTACCATTTAGACATCTTTTTGAAAAAATCGATGGTTTGGCAACAGGTCCACAAATGTTTACTGGTATAATAGGTAAGAAGCTAAAAGAATGTGAAAATCTACCAATCGTCTCATTTCAAAAAATGTTTGTAAATATTAATTTGCCAATAAGTGATTACAAAATACGAAGTAAATACCAACAGTATCTCTATCTTTGCTACAACGCTATAAAGTCAGGAGTCTGTTCACAGGATCTTGCAAATCGAAATCGTGGGCCTCTTAATTTATCTCGGTAATTAACTACTGCAAATCGAGTGTTAAGACTGTACATGGCAACTGAGTCACCAACTTCTAAATTATTTGACATAGATACCTATGTAATGAAAGTCTACATACCATTTTGGTTTCAGGTTAAAACTCAATCATCTATTAAAGATGGAGTCAAAAATTTCTATACTTTTATACAAAATACAAGATATTTGCCACAAAAATACCTTAATATAATTGAACCAGTAATTGAGCGAAATGCTTATTTCGCTCACCCGGAAAATATACTTCTTAGTATGTTATTTGATGATGATTATATCGTTCGTGTAAGATCAGTTCAGATAATCCTTGATGCAAGAAAACGACAAACAAATAATACTGTACGCCGTTTTCGACTTCTTTACATTCAATTTAGTGCATCAATTTACATCGATATGATAGACTGGAACAGCGAAATTATTACTTCTCCGCCAGCATTATCACACATATCATCAAGTAATTTGAAGGAATCAAACAATTTATCAAAGTTGGACTTCTCAAGACTTCCAAACCACACTCAAGCTGTTGAAATAATGGTAAAAGTTGTAACAGAAGCATCTTCAAAAGTTTGCGGAGAGGAAAATAGAAATGGTTTCATTTTATCAATATTGCATTCAAGAAAAAAAACCGGTTTGCAATACAAAAAAGACTTTCAAAGTGTATTTCTGTAATCCAAAGAATAAATTATTTAATGAATTAATAAAAACATTTACTTAAAAAAACTACACATTTTTACAGATGAAGAGCATTTTCTTATTTAGATTCCATTTAACATAGTTTCTGACAAAGATTAGAAAATAAGTAGCTAGTTTTAAAATCAAATGAAAATAAGTTAGGTACGCATATTTGGAAGCTTTAAATGAATAAGGTATTTATCGAGTGGAGATCCGAAAGCATTAATTGTGTTTTATTTAAATTTAAATCATGGACATTTATAGAAAGTGAGAGGGTCAGAGCGCCGTAGGCGCCCAAAACGGACACGACTGCTGAACACATAATCCGAGTCAGAAAAAGACATCACCTTCTTGTTACATGCTGTGTTTATTTCAACTAGCGGATGAATAACCTTTTCTGCACACGGTAAACAATTTAGAAATTTAAGACTTTGCAGTCTCAATTTTCAAGATTTTCAAAATTTTGAACATTGTTTATTATTTTTTAACAAATTTTAACTTTTTTTAAAAACAGTCATTAACAATTTTTAACATAATTTGCAAAATATGAAAACGGGAAGTTTGAATACTCGAAATTCATGTAGATAAACTTCTATGCACAATGAGCGTCTTATCTACCACCATTCTTCGTACAGAATGTGAACCTTTTACGTTGGTTTTATAGAAAATAGCCAGACAGAAATGAGATTTTGATATTAGAAAACAGCAAAAAACGCGATTTTTGCCAAAATAGCCAATTTTCAGCTCTTGCGACTTTTTTATTTATGATCGATTTTAACCAATTTTTCTGTGGACTGTTATTTTTTTTTTTAATCAAACCCTTCTACTCGTGTTGTTAAAAAATGCTGATAATTAAAATTGTTGTACTAGTGTCGAAAATAAGCAAAAATTGAATATAACACAACGTTAATTTGAGGTTATGATGCAGCTTAGCAACGATAAATCCTAAATGTCACACGGTAGATCGAAAGCCTGTAAAAAAAAACGAAGAAAAGTGAAAAATTGTAGTTAAAAATATCAATAATTAAAAATTTAGCTAACACGCGAAGATGGCGTAACCTTTTTTAAGCGTATTTTTGTGCGTACAGTAAATTTGCAAAATTGATCGCTCTATACAGCCAGGAAATTTTTAATCTATCGCGCCCTACTTGTACGTACGACCTTTTTTAATCAAATACTAACTTTTTTTGCTATTAAAGTTGTTTTCTTAACAGTTTAAATTTTCGATACACCCATATATATATATATATATATATATATATATATATATATATATATATAGTGACGGCCGAGTGCACGTCAAATGTCTAACGGCTAATCATGTACTAATTGTAATAAGATTATTGTTTCAGCAAACTGCCAACGAGCGCCGAAACGAGCGAGAACAAGAGACGAGGCACGATAGAGACAGAGAGAGTGAGAGCATAGGTAGCGCGGTTGCCGCCTGGCCGCACAACATTGGCGAGATATGACAACGATGTGCCGACAGCCGGGAGAGCCGCGATTAGAGTTAGTCTCGCTGCGCTATCCACACGAGTAGCTCGCGCTGCTACTATACACGTGTTTGTTGTGGTTCCTGCGAGCATCTCGAGAGCGAACGATATTCGTCCGTGCGTTACTGACGAGCCTCTACGACGCCCGTCCGAACTGCTGCATCTCCACGTCCGAGACTGGGCCATGTCCGTTGCGTTAAGTACTACTGCCACTACTGAGTTGTAAGTACCTGCACTCTCACTCTCTCACGTCGACGGGGTAATATCTCTCGTCTCTCTTTATCGTTCGTCAAAGTGTGCGGCGTTTGCACCTCTGTGTACAGTCGAATATACAGTTCCTTATCTAAACTTCTCGTGTGTTATTTCCTACGACACGACCTACGCCGCCTCCGTGGGCCCGTGTAAAAACACGTGCATGATCTGAGTCGGCCGGGCCGTGCCTTCAGCACGGCGGACCTTAATTTACAATAAACAGGGCCCTTCTGGCCCTGGTTATAACACGGCAGAAAGGTATTAACTGAGTATATATATATATATATATATATATATATATATATATATATATATATGGGTAATTCTGTGAGATCAGCCGGCCAACATTTTTTTCAAGAGATCAAAGTTGTATGATTTCTTTGCTAATTATCCAGTGCAAGCAATGAATTGTCAATTATATATTATCGGAACACTGCATTTTAATAAGTTATTAAAAAGATGCATATTTCTAGTAAGGAATACCCATGCAATATCAACTTTTTATTGCAAAAATGTCTTTCTTTTTATGGTGAGCGTTGCACATAAATATATTGTTGTTAGGCATATAGTGGTATTTAAATCATATTTTAGCATTGTAGATTGCTAAATTGATTTTTAGCATAGAGGCTTATGCTTGTAATATTACGGCACTTATACAAGTACTTTGGGACTAAAAAAAGGTACCTCCAGGAATTTTTTGGTCACGATCAGGATGATCGAACCCTCTCAAATCCTGATTTTAAGGTTTAAATGGCTTATAGGCTACGTATAACATTTCCAAAACTGACATCTTTGGCACCATGCCATTTTGGAATAAAGTAATTGAAAAATCTGAAAATACTCAGGGGCATTGGAAACACTTTTTAGAACATATTTACCGCGGGTTGCAGAAGAACAAAATTTTGGCCAGCTGATCTCACATAGAATCACCCATATATATATTATATTGTCTAGTTGTCTTTATCTAGTTTTTCCTGGATAGTTTTCAAACGTGCATCAGTGTTCTTTTGAAAGGACAGAGGCACACGCCGTAGCAGAGTACGTCCGGCCTTGTGTAAACATAAACATAGCCTAAAACAGTGGTGTTTCGGAGCTGCGAGGTGCGCATAAACTCTCGCGAATCTGTCTATTGTGCGTGATTGTGCATGATCGTGCGTTTATCGAAATTCAAAGAACCTTCGCGCTACCGCTAGTGTTCCTCTCGACAAAATTAATGTGTCTAATACTTAGGCACCGAACACCTGCCAAGACTCGACGCAAGCACTCGCGTGGATCATCACAAACACAACGTGTGAATCCAGAGAGTACACAACAGTGTGCTCTACATCAGCAAACATCTTGTGACCCTTGGTTCATATCGGTGGACTGGAAACTGGGCAACGACCAATCGCTTCAGGACATGCAGGACTGCCACAACAGAGAAGAGCGAGATCTACACCTGGATCCACGGAAAATCTATGAGCTCGTCTTCAACTTCAAGAGCTTTCACCGCTCGAGCTCGACGACGGCCCCGACCCCTGCAATGCCGACTTCCACATGTATGGTTGTTCGACTCGTACTTCAGCTTTTTCAACGGCAACTATATGCTCTCACCAAGACCTTATACCCTTGTTTCTTCGGAATTAGTCGACAATGAACGACAAGCGTTTAACGCGTTATTCGTTGATCGAATTTACACCCCGTTACAATATGATCAATATACAATATGATGAACAATGAACAACAAGGTCTTTCTCTTTCGATACAGCGGTTTCGGTCAGCCCTCACATATTAATGCAGTAGGGTTCGATGAAACATTCTAATTGTTATTATTAAGGTATAAATCATTTAAAAATTACAACATTTTTTTATTATAATCCAAAAGCTTTGCTTTATTGTAAAAATCTTTCAATATATCCGTGAAAGTTTATAGCAAAGAAAAAATCTCAAGCCAAATTTAATAATTTGCAAAAATACTAAGTATTTTAGGAATCATATTGGCTTTACGATTCCCTTTTTACCATAAACTTTTGCGTATGGATGAGGTGTTTTATTGAACTTCTCTGTTTTCATTAAAAAGGCGATAAATGTACATATTTGTGTGGGGAATGATCGTTAAGTAATCAATAAGTTCTTTTAAGTCAGTACACATCGTAGACTATAAGACGACGGGACGGCAAGTGTGCATTAAAATAATATTTCTGAAAATTGTAATCTTTTTTTTAATAACCACTAGTCTGCTGAACTTCAATGCTTGATGCTTGACATATATAAAACTGATTTCACCACATTCATTAACGTATATTCATGACCTGGTAGAAATGCTCACCAACGGTAAACTGTTGGTCAAAGTGACGTTCTTAGCTGGTTCGTCGGTAACAATAACCGCTTGATTAAGATAAATTAAAAAATGTGTTACTTACGATAGTTATAATATTAGCTGTGTTGTTATTATTATCCACATTGATCCTCTATAACTATAAAAAGCTTGAATTTAATTGGTCTGAAGTAAATACTGTATATTATACTGTAAATTTACTTAAGAAAACTTGTATCTTCTTGTAGACGGTGTCTAGGTGCTAGGATGACCCCCATGTCGACGCTACGTCGTCTACAAGGGAGAACACTACTTAAACATGAAATATGCTAAAAAATACTTCTGACTTCCTGTAGATTATGTCCAGATGGGATAATCCCCCAGGATAATCTCCAATTCGACGCGACATTGTCTACAAGGAAGAGCACCACTTAAACATAAAATATACCGAAAACAACTTTTAACTTC
>QLYP01000167.1:31029-65126 GCA_016647725.1 Nasonia giraulti | reverse complement strand
ATCGTCTACAAGGTAGAGCACCACTCAAACATGAAATATACCGAAAAATACTCCCGACTTCCCTGTAGACAATGTCCAGGTGTCAGGATGACTCCCGGGTCAACGCGACATTATCTAAAGAGAAGAGTGTCACATAAACATAAAGTATACCAAAAAAATGTGGCTGTCTCGGGAACAGCCGATAGAAGTGAATACTTAAATAGATGGTGTGGAATTTTGGAAAATTTTGAATAGTTTCGTTGCCAGAGAATGAAACGTATACAAAGTGAGAAATGTACTAAGTAGTTTGCGCAACGGGACTACAAATGTACTTTTTATAGTCTTCGACGCAAGAGTTCAAAATATATATACTATAGTCTTCGCAGCAAAACTGAAATGAATTAGTCTTCGACACAAATTCAAATGCGTCTTCTTTGAGTGCAAAGTACTAATCTACAAGGATACATTTAATTGCGACTTTTTTGATAAATTTTTATAATTTTTTGATTTAGTGATTTTGATGCGTAAATCGCCGCCATTTTCTTATTTTTCTAACTTAATTGCAACTTTGACAGAGAGTTAAAAAATCTTAGGTGAAGTAATCATTGATTAACTAGTAAATTTAGGATAGGCCAAATATAATACGAATAAAGAAAAAATAATAAGAATAATAGTAGAAAATATAATAAGAATATAATAGTATCGTGCGATATTTTATGACATATCGTGCGTAATCCGAGATTTAAAGAGTGCATTTTTGTACGAACGTGCGATAAATCGAGGTTTACGCCAGGGCGTATCATACAGTGATAATATTTACCGCAATAAGTCAATAATGTTTACCTGCAAACGTTTTGCGCACATTAAAAAAGTTACGTCGTCTAGTTGACGCCAAAAAATTGAAGTAATATGAAAAGGTATATTAGCGCGTCCGAAATCCGAGAAAACCCGATAGCCGCTTGCAGCGTGTGTAAATAAGTGCGGCTGATATCGTCGCCCCCTACGAAGAGTAGCACTGTTGAAATTTCCCGCCATAAGTAGCACAACTCATTTGACGCACGCTAGACTAGCACAACTCGTGCATTTGCCGCGAAAACCAGCACAACTCAAACTTTAAACAACGTATTTCTATAAACATTTTCCGATTTTTGCGAAAATGTCCCTAATGTTTTAAAATTGTTTTCACAAATACAATAATTTTTTACAAGCACTTTTTTAATTGTTCACTTTTTTTTAGAAATTTTCGAAACATTTTAAAATTTTGAAAATGCGTTCATTTAATATAAAACGCCAAGAAATTTTTTTAATTTTAAAAGATAATTATACATTAAATTTTGCAAAACAAGCTGATGTAGTTGTGTCTTACTTGAGTAATAGTTTAGAATTAAGTGTTACCGAAAATACTGAAGTCTCTTTAATATTATGGAAAAATTTCTTCAACAATGTTAAGCGTAGACTATCTACTCTCCCAAAAAATAAAAGAAATTATAGTGTTTTCGAAAATAAATATGCTGAATGGCTTAAACAAGATGTCGAATTTAATTTAGTGCAAATTGAGAGAAATGCTACTAAAGCAGGTAAGATATATTCATCAGTATATTATGATTATTTAAAAAACTGACATTTTTTATGGTTAACTTGATTTTTGTTTTTATTAATTGATCTAAAAGTAGTTTTATATTTGAAGGCTAAACATTATGACGTTATAATATTGTAAAATATTTTATTTCTATATATTTTGTTAAGGTATACAAACGACTGAACAAAAATATAAAGTTTCATTTAATAAGGCATCAGAAGCAACAAAAAGACGTCGAACTACAGCTTTGTGTGGTCAGTTAAGCGCTGAAGAAGTTTATGAAGCAGCGAAAAAAAAATTAAAGTTGGATAATAATTCGCCTGGTGTCAGATTGATTTCTAAGATAGTTGATCCTTATTATGCAATAAATATTGAAAATGCGTATAAGAAAAGTTCTGGTACGCAATTGCCTCCTGAAAGAGCTTTGTCATTAATGATCGATACTAATTTATCTTAACAAGTTTATCAAACAATAAGAGATGTTGCACTAGAATATGGTCACGATTTTTTGCCACCTTATAACGAGGTAAGATTTTTTAATAAATAGTTGTAGTGACTATGCTGTCTGAAAAATCTGCAGACTCTGATAAATCAAATTACAAGATTATAATTTTATTAATTTTAGATAGTGGTTTTTAATAAATATCAAATTAAACTTGATTATTTATTTGTTACTTTGCAATCGAGTGATCTTTTTTGATATTTTTAAATATCAATAATGCGCGCACTTTACAAAATTTGTAAGAGAAACAGATTCGTTCAGCTTGGGTCAAACTATTTTTTTTACATAAAAAAATATTAATTTAAAAATCTTTCTTTGGGAGACTCTGAAAATAATATTATTCACATAATTGTTAATAAAATTTATTAGCTTTCATTAGCTTTTTTAGGTAAATATATTTTCACCTAGGGAACAAAAATAAATTCAATTATAATTTTCATTCCGGCCTTATCCCGCAAAATTACCATAATTGTTTTATTTAGGTTAGAGAAGCTAAAAATGAGTCTTATCCGAATGATTTAATAGTTACGGAAACAAAATGTGAAGTTTATCTAAAAAACTTACTAAGTCATTCACCGAAACGATTATTAAATTATTTAAATCTCAAATTTGATCGAACGGCTACAAAAAAATTAGTATTTCTTGGTAAATATGGTTTTGACGGAACAAACGCTAACGTTTATAAGCAAAAGGCTGAAGACAAAGATGCAAAATTCAATAGTATTTTTTGTTCATCATTCGTGCCTCTAAAATTATATGATATGGAAAGTAACTTAGTATATTGGGAAAATAAAAGTTCATCTTCACCAAAGTTTTGTCGACCAATCAAAATTATGTTCGAAAAAGAAACGGATGTTTTATGTATCCAAGAAGAAGATGATATGAAAAAGAAAATTTCAGAGCTAAAAAACTTTGAAACTACAGGATGCTCAATATCCTACGATTGAGCTTACGATGATAGATGGCAAGGTGTGTACATGGCAAATAATTTTCTTAATTACTTAGGACAATCGTTAGGGTAAATTGATTAAGCAAACATTTCGTCATACGCTATTTTTATGCCGAAAATAACGAGTCGATTATCCACATAGATATCCATGTTCATTCACATTGATTCAACGTGGATATTTGCATGAATTATCTGACTAAATTAATCTACATGAATTCTTTGCATTAATTTCTGAGAATATTTAATTATAACAAGTCTATAACTTGGTGAGACAATTGATTCGTCGTTGAATTTGCACAGTACCATTTAGATGGTACAATCAATATGAACTATTTTGTACCTTAAAAGCTCCTTGTTTTTTATTATCAACCCCGCTTTAATATTATTTGAAAATTTAAGTGAATATTTTTCGAAGTTAATAATTTATCCATACGTAAAGATCGCGCGGGAAAATAAACAACCAATTTGTGAGCGAGAATTAGATAGTTACAACGACCAATCTTGTAACAAATGGAATGATTATCATTTATTTTTGAAAGACACTGATTAAAATGAAGCATTTTAATTTAACAATTAAAATATAAATAAAATATAGTTTGTTTACCTAAAACGTTAAGAAATTGTATGTTGATAGCACTAAAATATATTAAAACTCTTTTAGAATTTGACATCGTCTTATTGAAAAAGTTTCAAACCATTTTGGGCACTATATCAAGTAGTAATAGAATTAATAGCTGCCTTCAAAGAATATTGTTTTCAAACAGCATAATTGTATATAAATAAATACAACTGGTATAATATGCCACCTTCGATGCATGTTATTTTGATTCAGGGACATGCGATTATTGACAACTTTGCGTTACCAATTGGAATGATGTCAGAGGAGGCACAAGAAAGCAACCACAAACTTGTAAAACGCTTCAAAGATACATTTTCAAGGAAAACTTCTCGGTATATAATTCAAATCATATATAATTTTAAGTATTCTACAGCTTTTTTAGAAAAGTATTAAAGTAAATTTGTATTGTTTCTTTTGCATTAGGGTAAATACAAACACAGACATGTTCAAAAGGTTACTCATTAATTCAGATCCTTCCCCTTGTCAAGGCCAACATCTCATAAAAAACACAAATGCTTATCTGAAGATATGGAAAATTTAATTATTATACCATCACATACTGAAGATACGGATTCTGAATCTCATGAATAAGAAAATTAATTAAGATATGAATCAGAAGATAAGTCAGAAAATGAATCAGAAGATGAATCTGAAAGTTGACCAGAAGGTAGATAAAAAATAGATCCTAAGAATTCAAAAGATACAATATAGGTTACTGTTGCCTACAGAACATCATGTACCATATTATTTTCGTTAATGATTGTAGTTAAAATTTAAAACTTTATTTTATTACATGGATGTATACTTGTACAATTTTGAAATGTCCTTCATTCATTAATAATTTCCTAACCAATAATATATCATATATTGCATTAGATCTAGCCTAAGATCATATATAGGAACATTTATCTTCAACAGCGAATTTATAAAACAATTCACACAAGATCCTATGTAAGATCTGATTACCATCGCAGAAAAAAAGTTTTTTTTCAATATTTTACTCAAGCTCTTATGTAAGATCTTATGTCAGTTTGTGATTCCAAATAATTGATAAAATCATGGATATAATCTTAAGCAATATCTGCTTTAAGGTCTTGAGTAAGTCCTTACGTAAAATGTTAAGAACATATAACATAAGATTATTCAATAGTGTATAAATCTTAAAAAGTCGGAAAAGTTTAATTACGAAAAAGTTTTTACTTATTCAAAGTGTTTAAACTCTGAAATATTAAGAAAGTAAACAATGTTTGATATAATATATATATATATATATATATATATATATATATATATATATATGGGTGGTTCTCTCTAAAATCGAAGATATTAAAATTTTTATTTTTATCTAAACTGTATATACATGTTCTATATGTTGTACCTGACTCCCAAAAAAATTTTAGCGCGATCCCTTCATTTGGCTTCGGGTTCTGGCTGGTTAAAGTTTAGGTTTCAAGCAATTTTCGCATTTTTTTACCTATTTTCAATGATTTGCAGCTCATCAGGGATGCATTTTTAACTAAAACTATCTAAAAAAACTAGGATACTGTATTGAGGTTGTCGGAGTCCGGATCAAACATTTAGGTTTTCATATTTTAAGGTTTAAAATGAAAATAAGGTAGCCTCAACACACACACACACACACACACACACACACACATATATATATATATATATATATATATATATATATGTCTTTAAGGGTACTTTTATTAAAAAATTCAGAAAATTTTACAAAAAAAAAAGTATATTTATGTTTATAGTGAAAAATGCTTCCCTGAAGAGCTATGAATTAATTAATTAGTGCTGAAAACCCAATTATTGCCAAAATTGACATCTTTGGCTCCCTACCATTTTGGTAAAAAGTAATTTAAAAATCTGAAAAAATTCAGGTGCACTGGGAACTGTTTCTGGAACATATTTACCGTAGGTTGAAGAAGTAACAAATTTTTTATCTTTGATTTGACCATGAACGACCTATATATACATATATATATATATATATATATATATATATTTGTTATATATAGTATATAAGTGCACGCTAGTAAATACTGTGCCCACATCTCATTTATTGTGGTTAAAAATGCTCTCACAAATCGAATGCAAAAAACAGCATTAAGATTCAACTTACTATTAAAAAAATCGACAGTTAAGCTGTTTTCAGTGCTTTATTTCCTCGACAGAAAATATAGGTTATGGTTTCACGGAATTTATTTTTTACGTGAATTTGAAGAAAATTATTATTCCTACAGTTCTAAACGATCCTTTAATCCTTTTGAATCGTTAATTATTATTGTAACATATTTAAATCCATTTAAAAGGAATAAAAAGCCTTATATTTATTACTTTTATTTGTTCTCGATATTCTACCGAGAACGACGTGCAAAATTCATGTGACTAGTATAGGGTTTTCAGGTAGATCAACCAGACAGAATCTACTGATAATGTTCATTTCTAGACAAATTCTGCTAGAAAACCCGACAACGTTCCTACCATGGATGGTTCCGTGAAATTTTAAACTTTTAAAAAGTTTAAAAGTATAAATTCAAACTTTTACTAAAGTTTAAATATTTATTTTTAAACATTCATCGTGTTCCTGTGAAATTTTAAACTTTCAGAAAGTTTGAAATTACAAATTTTAACTCTTCCGAAAGTTTAAATTATTATTTTTAAATTTTGTAAACAGTCTCATTAAATTTTATACTTTTGGAAAGTTGAAAATTGTCAATCTAAACTTTTTCAGAAGTTTAGATTTTCTTTTTTACACTTGTAAAATATTTTCATGCGATTTCAAAGTATAAAGTCATCAATTTAAACTTTCTTAAAGTACAAATCTAAGGAGTTAATCTATTCCTAAAGTATAAACTGATTTATTTATACTTCCCAACGTCAATTTTTCTACTATGGGGTTTGTAGTGTACACTGAAAAAATTTTGACAGTAACAATTACTATGTTGGATAATAATTTAGTAACAGACTCGGAAGCTAGTAATTTTTACTATCTTTTATAGTAAAATTCACTATAAGAGATATTAATTTTTACTATCTCAGATAGTAAAAATTGTTACGGCTATCAAAAAACTTAATTTTTTAATTTTTACTAGGAATTCAGGCGCGCTTCGCGCGTTTTTTATTCTCTCCCTGTCAAATAACCCTGGTATTTATTTTATTTAAAAAAATTTTAAAAACATCTCAAAAATTTTTACAACAGAGGCTATTACTATTTTTAAAGGGGATTATACTTTTTAGAGGAGAACAGAATATGTCGAGTATATAATAACGTAAACAAAATATTGGCAAATATTTTGTCAGTTTTTGTGTATTAAATTGTCACACTAACATTGTTGTATGTTATTTTGCTTGAAGATAAAAATCAATCCTATTTTCATAATAATATATATTTATAATAATTGAACATGTATGATAGCAATCATAGATACATTTAGTAAGGTTTTAGTATTATTTTAATTGACTCATTAATGAAAATTAAAGCAAATAGGATAAAAGTTTAAACATAGAATTAAATAAAATAAAAATTTGTGTTATGCCTGAGAACGTAATTAATTGTAAAATGAGTATTTTATAAATATAATTCTTTATAAACATAATTTTTTACTTGTACTCCTTGTCTTTGATTTCCAAGATATATTTTGATGGAATCCCAAGACCTAACTCTAGACATAGCCACATAGAGCTGCCCGTGATTAAAAACATCTCTTCGCAGATCTATAATAATATTATTAAATGTTTGGCCTTGTGATTTATTAATAGTCATTGCAAAAGCTAGTTTGATAGGAAATTGTCTTCCTTTAAATGTAAATGGATATTCCTTTTCACAGTATAATGTAATGCGGTTTATAAAAACAATATTTCCCGCTTTGTCGCCAGTTAAAATTGTACATTTTAATAAATGATTAGAAAAATCTATTATTCTTAATCTTGTGCCATTGCATAAACCTTCACTAATGCTTATATTTCTAATAAGCATTATAATACAATGTTTTCTTAAACTTAATTTATAAGGTGGTAGACTGGATGGATTTAATGAGTTTAAATATTCTGGTAAAAGTACTTCATCTAATTCGCCGTTATTGCAATTTTCAGTACTGTCTATTCCCGTGTATATATGTTCGGTTGATACGTCTAATAAATTAGTAACTTGTTTATTCATTTCATCGACATCAACATTTCGAGCTGACAGAATAGCACATTTACTTATATCTTCAAATCGTTTTTCCTGAATTAATGTACCAAATGAATAATGAGCTATGTTATTGTTTCCATCAAGAATACAATGTTCAGGTAGATCAATGTTGTCATGTATATCATTTATTGTTCCGTTGCTAACTTCTAATAAATATTTAGCAAAATTTATTTCATTTGGTCTTACTCTCATATTTGTGGTAAGAGTGAACTTCGTAAAATGTTTCCATAATTCGCTGTTTTTAATACAACGATTTAAAGTTTCAGATCTGGTTCCGTTAATTTTAATTGGAAGAAGTTGTCGGAAATCTCCTCCTAGTATTATGATTTTTCCTCCAAATGGTAAATTATTATTCATAATATGTTGCAATGTTCGGTTTGCAATTTCCAAAGCATATCTTGGAGCCATTGGAGCTTCATCCCAAATTAACACATGAGCATTTTTTAAAAACAGGCCTTCTTTAGACTGTGCTTTAATATTTGATGATAAATCATGATACATAGGAACTGGCAAGCCAAAAGTTTTGTGAACTGTTTTTCCATGCGGAAGTAATGTTGCAGCAATACCAGTAAATGCCATTGTACATACTTTAACATTTTTTGATGATAATGAATTATACAAAGTAGTGTAGATATAAGTTTTTCCAGATCCTCCTGGACCATCAATGTATATACAATTATTTCTATGTTGGTAATTAACATCTATTGCATGAAGAACTGTATCTACGATTTCCTTTTGTTCATTATTTAATTTAATATACTGCTGTTGACCAAGTTCTGTCATTTGCGCCATAGTTGCACCATCAATTTCATTATGTAACTCAGTATCACTACGTGCCTCATTTATCACGACTGTTTGATCCATAGTAGGAAAATCACTTAATGTTCTACCTTCCATACTTAATAAATTATTGATATGCGCATAAGCTTTCTGATGACTTATAGTTAATTCATTTGTTCGAGAAAAATCCTCAGACATTTCATTTTTGAATGTATCCCATAATTTTTCAGGATTAACAGGTTGGCAGTGGATCAAAATACGAATGAACAATCGGCGAAGCTGCGCCGGCATCATCCACACGCTTGCTTCTTCCATAGCTTGAATCCATTCTTCGTCATCTTCTATAAGACCCATGGCTAAACATGCAGCTGTAAATGTGTAATGTAAAACGCCATTAACAGTTTTCAAGGAATCAAAACTTGTAGCACCTTTAACATGTAATAGCAATAGTCGTAAATGAAATAATTCTAATTGCGTTGGACTAACAGAATACATACGACCAATACAATTAAAATTTTGTTTACGGACTTGCCAACTTGTAACCGATATACCATCAATCTTATTTTTTTTATATACAAATTTGTTTGGAATATCTACATATAAATACTGTCTTGCTTCAGGGTTTTCTAAATTTAATTTAAAATAATCTAGTAACATGCTACTTGAAGATCTTAAATTTTCTTCTGTAATATTATTTACATTTATTGTAATAGAATGCTGATAAGGTAAATGTAATGGCATTCTTATAATAGAATGACTTTTGTCTTGTAATATTTTACTAAGTATACGGTAACATGCTTCAACGGGTCCAACATACCTAGTCTCTAAAAAATCTTGAATTTCATCGTGATTAATTAATCTAGTTTCGTTAGATTCAGCAATCGTTACAGTGGCAGCATCATGACCTTTATAAATATATTTATATAAATACTTGACGGATCTAATACTTGTAACTACTACTTAAACTTAAACTACTTCAACGTTTATATGACAATTGAATTTCTGTAACAAAATTTGACAATATGGTAAGACCCATCTATTGTCGATTTCATTGTCATTAGTTTGCTTATATGATATTCCAGTATTTCTCCTGCGATAATGAGGATAACCATTTTCATCCATGTTTGTTTCGTTTATAAATTGTTTAGGGAATTTTTTGGAACAGTTTCCATCCACTTGACACCAACTACCTCATGGACCATGTATCATATTTTTTAGAACAATTTCTTGCAATGTTGTATTTTGTGCATCAGGAATTTCAGCAGAAATAAATTTATCCACAATTTCCGGAGTGGTCATCTTAGAATCATAAGCTAAAGTTATTAATAAGTGCATATGGGGTAAACCTCTCTTTTGAAACTCAATCACGTATACGTATGCTGCAACTTCGCCAAAAAATTTTTTCTTTATAATGAAATTTAATAAGCACTCTTTCTTTAAATGAAATACTCGATCTACTATATCAGGTCTATCAGAAGCCTGTTGATGAGCTAAAAGATTTTCTGTTATTTCTCTCCATCTGGGATTACATGTCATTGTAAGAAAAATATCAGGTTTGCCTTTGCGATTAATTAAAGCCATTGCATCTTGATAACATTGCTGTATATGACGGGGTGAACCAATGAAAGTTGATGGAAGAAGTTTTACCAACTTGTCCATTAATATCGTTAGCCGAGTTTTGCATATAATCGTGCAATCCTTGATATGTATCTGCTTTAATTTCTTTTTGGTGATTTTTGCAATACATAATCCTGTCTTTTTCAATCTTTACATAAGTATCAACAACATATTGTTGAAATAGTCTACGTCCTAAAATAAAAGGATTGAATTCATGTGGTCGAATTGCCATTTTATCTCGTATAAGCTAAACGTGTGACTCGTCGAGTAGTACCATCATTATTTTTATTTATGCGTTGTAAATTTTGATGCCACCCTTGAGAACTATAAGGAAAAAATAATGGATAAATTCATGGCTCAACATTAGGGTCCATTGAACTTACATATTGCAAGGTTTTTGTATTTTTTTTCGAATAGTTACATACGACTCAGAAATTTCACCATCTGCTGTTGTCGAAAAAATTGCAGCCACTTCATTGGTTTGCTGAAAATTGTATCTCCGTCTATCAGTACCTGGCTTTAATGTAAATAACAATTGCAATTCTGGCTCTGGTTCACCAGCATTTATTAATGATTGTTGATTATTTATTTCTTGTTTCATCATTTCATAGGATTTAGCAAATATGTTATTTTCTCTTATTACTTTCTCTAAGATTTCTAATGTTTCATATTGAAGTTGAGAATGTTGTTCCATTCTTAAATTTATAGCTTCCAGTGGATCAATAATGAAAAGTTGTCCATAAGATGGATTGTCATTATCCTGTGGGTATAAGGCAGTGTTAATTTGGTAATATATTTGTCCCTGAATTATAAAACAATATGGTCCTGGACGTCTTGGCCAAAATGAACTAAGTTAGCGTTGAAAGACGCAAATGACAACGAATTATTGTACATGCGTATATTTTGAAAAAAATCATTTGATTTAGAGTGAAATCCATTAAATAAATCAAGAAGATCTTTAGGAAAAGTAGGTGTAGATTCTAAAACAACCTCTCCATGACTACAGCAGTCTTGAAAAGAGAAGCCTTTATTTGAAACTTTTTCTCCAACAAAATGTTTTGCCTTACAGTGTGTACATAAAATATCCATTGAACCTAAATAATCTATAGGTAGATTAATTGATACATCAATAATATAATTACGTGCAGCTTGTCGTCTTCGCCTTTGGTTTTCAGCTATTCTTTCTCGCCTATTTTGTTGTTGTATTTCTGCTTCTTCAGTACGAATGATTTGTTGCGGAACTATTGTTGTTGTACTTGTGTGAATATTTATGGCCCCTAAATAATCATGATCTATAAGTTGTGGAGGCATTGTTGTTATCGTGTGCATGTTCATTGAACCTAAAGAATTGTGATCTACAGGTAGATTTCTTGATTCATCAATCAAAGAATTACGCGCAGCTTGTCGTCTTTGCCTTTGGTTTTCAGGTATTCTTTCTCGCCTATTTTGTTGATATATTTCTTCCTCTTCCTGTGTACGAATAATTCGTCGGCGAGGCCTTATTTTTGTTATTGTGTGAAAAGATGTAATAGATCGATATTTATATTTAGGCAAATAAACTTATAAGATTATTATCTATAATAGTCTACTTGGAAATGAAATGTACGTGTAAAATAAATCAAAATTTAATTCTAAGCTGTAATGCTATTGATAGATAGTATAATATAGTATATTAGATTAATAATAAATTAGTGATCTTATAAAGATATATTCTTGTAGCTTTATTATAAATATTATAAGATTCTGTAATTCATAAATATAATGTACATTAATTTATGTTGTAAGTTTATAAGCTTTTGCAGTTGCAAGTTAATTTTTAGTTTGTAAGTTTTTGTAGTTGTTGGTTAATTTTCAGTTTATAAGTTTATTTACAGTTGGTAATTTTATAGTAGTTAAAAAGTTTATTTGTAGTTGATAAGTTGATATTGAGTTGTATGAGTAAAATGAATGGTTTTCTCAAAATTAAATATTAATCGTTTATTGTCATACACAAAATATACAAACAGTAATTATAACAATAATAAACAAAAAGGCACTGCTTCGATAAATTCACATATTCTCAATAGAAATTATCTCTTAAATGAGCTAAAACAAAAGCAAATTAAAATAGTATTAAAAAATAGTAATAAATTTTACAATGAATGTTAATCAAGATGATAATAGAAGATAATGCATATTGTAAACCAGATATAAAAAGAGATGTGATACATAACCACCATAATATTAACAACTATATTAATATAATATAACATTGAACTAAACGTAAGTATAAAAAAGGATCATACATTTATTTTAAGGTGGTTAGTACTTTGTTTGAAACAAATAATTATATCTCAAGAAGTATTGAAATTAAGTGAAACAATTATAATTGATCTAAATCTCTGATACTAAATAAAAGTACAGTTTATGCAAAAAATGAACATAAGAGGTTAATTTAGAACGATATTAAAAATAAAATTACTTACCAAATCTTACTCTTAGTTTATTGAAAGCAATTAGTGTAGATACTGCACACGGAAATATCAACGATGACTTTTAGTGCTTTGTTTCTAAACAAAAATAAAAAAAATGTTAAACAAAATGATAACGGAGGTTAACTTAGAACAATATTAAAAATGAAATCACTTACCAAATGTTAGTCTTAGTTTATTGAAAGCAATTATGGTGCAGATACTGCCCACAGAAGTATCAGCGACTACTTTTAGTGCTTTATTTCTAAACAAAAATGAATAAAAAATATTAAAATTCATGGTAGATTCAATAATTTTAGGTGTTTATATTATCATATGCTAGACTATTGTTGTAATTTAAAACTTGTTATAATGTAATAATCAATGATTTCAAATATTTTTATTACTAATGAAAACAGAAAAAAAATTTAAGGTTAGGAAGCATAACATAAGTATGTACTCACAAATTGCAAGCCTTGCAGAGAATATTATAGTCCTTTTGGTTCTGTTGATAAAGAACGATGGACGACAACGTACCAAATTATCCGTATAAAAGAATTCTTTTGTAGAAACTCTCATAAAATTTATTTTTAGCATTTATATTCAGTTAAACGTCTTATACATGTACTAAATGTGCTTCTCTGATAGATGCTGCGACCATTATATCCGCATGACTGCACACTATATTGATTTTTTATGCGCATGCGCTAATGACGGGTATTACTCTAAAGTAATTCTAGTCAATTACATTTTAGAAATAAGAATATAATCGTCGAAATAATTAATAATATTAATTAATTTATTTATTTAAAAATACGATTTTTTTCTATATATTATGACAGGGGTTTCCAGAACAAAATTGATGCTATATGTTTGACGCTGCCCGTCACAACATATAATGCTCATATAAAACTATACGCTCATATAAAATTTTATACGTAAATAAATGAAACTGTAGGATTTGTGAATGATTTATTTGTCCAATATTGTTACACAAATTTAAACATTTTACATATTATAAAATATTTTGAACAGCAAATTTTTATTTCTAAAAAATGAAACATAAACCAATTACATCATTAAAAAACAGTTGATTGCAAAGCATGAATGTGAATAGTAGAAAGCAGCTATAGCAAATAATTGTAGTCATTTTAAAAAGTTAATTATAGTTTTATTAATCTTTCCGTTTGATAAAATGTTTATAGATTGAAAAAATGTATGTATACTTTTGTTATATTTCTATTGTATTTTATATTGTAAAATGATATATATTATCAGAAATATGTTGTAAAATCATATTTATACTCGAACTTTGTAATTAGAAATAACGAACTCAATATTTTTCGTATGGTTTCTTACATCCTATTCATGCTTTTACAATTTACAATCGGATCTAGTCCTTTTCTTCGCTTAGTATTACACAAAATAATAGTAATATTTTATTATAGTAGTTGTAGTGTAATGACCTTTCTAGTTTTATAAAAATTTGTGGTCATACTCGATTTTGTATAAAGGCATTATTTTCTATAATGTGTACGTGTACAGTACAATCACAGACAGTTAACTGCGCATCATTTGTATAAAGCATTATTTTCTATAAATAATGTGCACGTGCGCAGTAAACTGACTGACAATAAACTGCACATCATATACGCTAAAAATGCATACAATCTTATTTCTAATGGACAAAACATTATTTTCTATAATGTATACGTGTACAATACAATCACAGACAGACATTTTTAGTCATGTTTCTAGTCCTTTTTTGGTAAAGTACATATACTTTGGTTACTCTGCTTTATTTGTTGAAAAGCTACTTATTTCATAAATTTTATTTTTAATACTTTATAGAAATAAGTCTGTGATTCTTCTAGTTTTAGTAGTTATTTCGGAAATTGCATTATTAAAAAACAATTTGATTGTAAAGCATGAGTGTGAGTAGTATAAAGCAGCTGTAGAAAATAATTGTAATCTATTTAAAAAGTTAATTAGTTTGTTAAAATTTTCAAATTGTTAAATTTTTTGATATTTTATAAAAAAGTATGCATACTTTGTGTTTCTATTGTACATTATATTGTAAAATCATATTTATAGTCGAAATTATCTTGTAAAATTATGTTTAATACTCTAACTTTGTAATTAAAAAAATACTTCCGTACATTCGCCTCATGCTTTTACAATTTACAATCAAATCTAGTCCTTTACTTAGTTTCGTATGATATAAAAATAATGTTAATTTTTCTTACAGTATTTGTATTCTAGTTATCTTTCTAGTTTTATCACAAAAATGCATGCTTATACTCGATTTTTTTTAAAACATTATTTTCTATATAATAAATACAATGCAATCACAGACAACAAACTGCGCACCATGTACTTTAAAAACGTATGCAATCATATTTTTAGTCATTTTTCTAGTGATTGCTTCAGTTATAATTTAGTAAAATAACTAATATTTGTAGTCTTTGTTAAAAAAATATCTGTATGTATGTTACGTTTATATTATATTTTTTACTATAATAACAGATATTTTTTAAACTTTAGTTTTCAAATAAATTATAGTATTTTGTACTACAAAAAGAGTATTTTTAAACTTTATACTTTTCAAGTAAAATGCTACTTATTTGTAATCTAGAGTCTATCTTTGCAATAGAAAAATGAAATTTTAAAAATACAAAAAGATTAAAATTAAAAAAAAAGAACACAAAAGATGAAACTCTTTTTAACTAATGCTTATCTTTAAGCATTTGGTTATTATGAGTTATTTTCAAGTCTTCGTTTGAGGATTCTTGTTCCACGCAGTACCTGCATATCTGTTAAGGCATCAATACCCTCACGTTGAGTAATCATATTTGATTGTTTGCAACTAATATTTAACAGGGCAGCTGAAAGTGTATAAGTAATGTAAATAGTTTCATAATAAAAATAGCATTTAAGAAAATTAACAAAAAATAAGGAGATATTTTTACTTGAGAGATTAACATCTCCAACAACATTGACGGGTGCACCTTTTCTGAATCCAAGAGGTTGGTAATTGGCAATGTTAACGGTAATTTTGTGGATTCCGTCGGTTATGGATCCACATCCATAGGTTGAATCTCCATATCGACTTGGAATAGCTGCAAATTCTGACTTAATAAAGCCATCAATTGCTGTGAAAAAGAAATAAGAGCTTTTATCTGTATTAACTAATAAAAATAATATTAAATACATTAGTCGAGTCATTATTGAGTTGTTTTTTTTTCATTGAACACATGTCAAATATTATGTATAATATTAATAATGTTATTCTAATTATTATAATTATTATTACCAAATGAAGCGTATACTATAGTCATAATTATAATTAATTAATTAATGAATTTAATTCAATATTCAAAATTAAATATGATATTCTTACAAATCAATCCTTCAGTATCGATGATGGTTTCGAAATCAACCACTCTTGGCGGAACAGGTGGAGGCACTTGGTTTACTTCGTGCGTGCCTAAATATTGAATCTTTGTTGAGTTCTGAAGTATTATCTCCTGTATCATAAATCCACTTTGTTCGAGTACTCTAGGAAATTTAGAATTCCTACAATAGGCTCCATTGATGTGAATTATCTGTAAACAATTGAAAAAGATTATTTGATTGTAAATATAAAAAATAAATAAAATTTGTGACAAAAATACATACCCTATTCGTTACAATGTCAGGTTGGAGTTCATCTATTCAACGGAACAAACGTAGCCGACCAACTCTCTGAAAAAATAATAACATAGAAATAAAATAGAAACATAATAAAAAGAAAAATAACGCATTTACAAAGAAATACAAAAAAACTTACAGTCTTATCCTGATCTTGCAGTTCGTCGAAATCATCATCGAGAGAATACGGTAAGACTTCTGTATTGTCTGCCATGATTGAGGTTAGCCTATGCAAACATAAAAATCACAAAACATGAATAATAAAAATTCGTATTTCTCGGTATAAAAAATAAAATACTAATGAGAGAAATACTCTAATAGTTAATTTTAAACATCAAAACAACAAAATAAAGATGAAACATGCATGCATGTTTCGATAAGACATTATGCACGTACATTTACTTATCCGGTCAGTGATAGCATAATTTTACAATTACATTATTTCCAAATACAAAAATATTGATGTATATCACTAAATATACATCGGTTTTGTAATGTAATAATTATTTTACAACTTACCGCTTAAAGATGTCTAAAGAAAAACGGGATATAATTTTAACAGCACGCTTACGCACGAAGCTACGCTATGCTATAAACGTAAGTCAGTCGACCAAACTAAAAAAAAAACGCGTATTACGCGTCTATTGATTTAACTTTATTATTTATTAATTGTCGTTAATTTTTATGAACTTTAGTTCGTACGTCAATTAATACATCAGCTAGATCTGAAATTTTGTACGTAACAGATCTGTTTAGGTAAATGGTCAGCGCACTCGACTCTCATGCCGGAGCTCCAGGTTCGATTCCCGTCGCCGCAAAAAAAAAATTAATCTCATTCTTTCTTCCAAACATCATAATAATAATAAATAAAAATAATAAAGTAATAACAGCGCGAAGTACCTAAGAGGTACCTAAGAGGTGTAAAATATAGAACTAAGCGAAATTGAAATTAAATTTTTAAAAATTCGATTTCATTAAAAATTACTATCTTTGGATAGTAAAATCTAATATCTTAAAAGTCTGTTACCAATTTATTATGAAAAGCAGTAAAAATTACTATCCCAAATAGTCATTTCTACCATCAATTTTCTCAGTGTAGTTAAACTATTATAGCTATGCGAGATTAGGAAAGAGAGAGAGAGAGAGAGAAAGAGAGAGAGAGAGAGAGAGAGAATTATAATTGATTATGTATGTATAATTAATTTGAAATAATTTGATCTATCAAACGAAAAAGTACAAAAACTTTATAGAATTATAATATGAAGTAAAAATAATTCAGATATTAAAGCAATACACAATGTTGAAAGAAGTTACGTGCCAAAGAATTGGCAGCGGTTTTTTTACTCATTTACAAAATCGTGAAATTTTATACTTGATGAAAACTGAAGCCAACTGAAGAAAACTCTAGCAAACGAAATAAAACTAAAGACAATGTAAGATTACTGTTGTCTGTGTCTCAATCCAAAAACGTTCCACAAGAATTAACTACCATCAAGTGTACATCTAATATTTACCCTGGTAGAAACGTTTGCTATTCATTCGCCAACGGCGGGCTAATTTTATAAGTCTGGCCAACAGTTCCAGCAGTCATTGGCTAAAAGACGCGTTTATTTCGTCACGCTATTACACTATCCATTGGGCAATGGTTGTCAAATTTTAAAACTTCTACAAAAAGATAATAAATCATCAATGACTGCTTAAATAATCTATTAATATGACTCTATTATTAAGAAACAAGCATTAGATCGAACAATAATACAGTTTTTATATCGTAGAATTAGATTTTAAGTGAGTATAAATTTTCATTAAATTTTGGGATTGTGGGAAGGTGTACGCACGAGTCGCCACAAGTGACTATAGTGCGCATGCGCGGTATTAGCTGCAGAGCGTATGTTTGCTAATACACACAGAGCAGGCTTAAAATAGTTAAATTTGGTTAGGCAGCGGTTAACAAACACTGTGGGCCAACTGTTGGTAAATAGGCAATTATGGTTGGTTTATTTTCTACCAAGGTAATAGTATATTTAATAATAATACGTCAAATAATTAAATATCATTTTAATTAATTTGTAAATTGCTAGCGAAGCGAGCGTTTCTTGCTATTTATGTATTATGCAACTAGGAAAAAAATTGGCTTTTTCTAGTGAGGGTGATATTTTTTGAGCACGAGTGGGAGTCGAGGGCGCCGTGTTGGTGTGTGTGTGTCGGATAAGCCACAGCGGGAGAGAAAAACTTTATTCACCATTGAACTATAATAGCCACTTTATTGCCTGAAAACCCTGGTAGAAAATAACCCATTTAAAATGGCCGTAAAGGCAAAAACTGGCTAAGTACAATGTAAAAAAACTGGACATTTTAAATTTCCTAAAAGTAGTGATATCTTGGGCATTTTTTATGGCTGAGAATTATGTTTCATGAAAATATCAATAAATCAATTAATTTTTCGGATGTAAAATACAAAATCATTAATATTTAGGCGTAAACTGAATAATTTGAATAATTCGAACATATGCCAATGCTCATAGGGCTCGTGTGGAACAACGTCTGCATGGCTCAGTCGGCTAACGCGCACGGCCGTACTTATTTGGCCTCGTGCAGGGTGTGGGTTTAAGTCTCCGATCAGACAGAATTTTTTCTAATGCAAAACATTGTTCTATACGTTCCTTTAAACTAAAAACTCGAATCCAAGCCTGCTAGCTACCATTTTCCAATGTTAACCTCAAACCGTGATACCAGCTGTATTACTCGACCAACTATAATGGGCAGTTTGTACTTAAGAACAAGGTAAGTAGATTGAATCCAAGAACTGCCCATTAAGTTGGAGAAAAAGCGTTACATTCTGCCTAAGAAATGGCAAAGAAAACTGCCTAGTTCTTTGATTCTATGCCAAGAACTGGCCATTAAGTGGGTTACCGATTCTACCAGGAAAGCGTGACTAAAGTAGCTCTTTATTCCCCCATATTTTTTTCCTGCAAATGCGGTAACAAAGTGCTTTTTTCCCTTAAATGCGAGAATAAAATTTGTTCATAACACGTGCATCGAAAACACGATTTTCGTCTATGAAAAAGTGGAGCGAGAGTATTTCAAGCCTGAGGCGAAAGGCCTTTTTAGTGTTTTTGTGTGTATATATACATAGAAACACACCCACGCATAAATATACATATATCTTAGGAAAAAGTGTTTTTTCCCTAGGGACGAAGTGCTTACTTTCGCTCAGATATTTGTATTTTTATGCGTGCGCGTGTGTGTGTGGTTCAGCCAACAATACGTGGTATGAGGCAGTGCGTACATCGCCCCTTTCCACTGGAGTCCCGTCGTCTTTGCCACTGAGCTAGGGTTTGTTACTTTGCAGATTTCCAAACTTCCTTTTGAGTATTGTCACCACGCCGGCTTTCTTCGTATATATTCTTTTGTTCTGTTGCTAGAAGGTCAATAGGCGGCATACTTGAAATAACACACACTGCATCTTCTGATACTGATCGGTAGGCAGAAGCGACCCGCAATGCACTTCTTCTATATACTGTTGACAGCTTTCGTGCATAGGACTTCACCAACATAGTGTCCGCGCAAATTGGGGCACCATGTAACATAATTGATGTAGTTACACTGGCTAGAAGTAACCTTTGACCCTGCGTTGACCCACCTACATTTGACATTAGTCGCGGTAGTGCAGCACCAACTTTTTCTGCCTTATTGCTCACCCTCTCGAGATGCTGCTTAAACGTTAGTCTGTCGTCTATGATGATTTCCAGGTACTTAATGGTCGGCTGAGAGTCTATTTCGTATCCGTCCACTGACAGCGTTATTGTATCTATTTTCTTCCTACTAGATATAAGGATAGCCTCCGTTTTATGGCTAGCAAGCTCAAGTTTAGTCTGCTTTAGCCAATCGTGGATTATACCTACTGCCTCGTTAGCGATTTCCATCACCTCTTCCTTTTGCTTTGCTACTACCACTACTGCAATGTTATCTGCAAACCCTACAACCGTTGCCGCTTTGGGTAGCTCTAGCCTAAGTACTCCATCGTCCATGATGTTCCACAATAATGGGCCAAGCACTGACCCTTGTGGGACCCCTCTGATTACTTGATAGGTTTTCATGCCACTCTCTGTGTCATACAAAAAGGTTCTGTCTTACAGGTAGTCAGACATAATCCTTATAAAAGCGGGTACTTCTTTTTTCCGTAGTAACTCGTGTATTTTGCCCCAGCTGGCTGAGTTAAACGCATTTTTAACATCCAGTGTAATAATAGTACAGTACTTCTTGGATCCTCCTTGCCATCTTTTTCCTTCTATTGCAGTTCTAGCGGTGTCGACTACTAAGCTTACGGCGTCAAGAGTAGAGCGTTTTTTCTTGAAGCCGTATCGATATTCCGCTAGTCCGCCTGGTTTTTCAATGACTTGGTCCATTATAACACCGATTATGCGCTCTAAAATCTTGTCCGGAGTGTCCAGCATGCAGAGTGGTCAGTATGAGACAGCTTCTTCAGGTGTGTGTGCGCGTGTGCGTGTGCGCAACACGGGACTAAAGTCAATAATTCCCTTGGGTGATTGCCCTCGTTTTGCTTGGGCAGTAAACTCCAGGACCGGTAAGTAAAATTTTGGGAGCTTTTACTTCCTGACTACTCGGGTACGTAAAACAGCGCACTACCTGAGGTAAAATGGCTAGCCTACAGTTTATGCCACCCGAGCCGAAAGCGAGTATACTTCACATTCCTAAATGCGTAATGTACTATTGCCTCACTCTGTAGCGGGAGGAAAACATTTTTTTCTTTCCAGGAATACAAAAATTCAGCTTCTCTCGATGCGGGGTTAGGAAAAAATGTTTCCTCCCACTGCTTAGAAAAACTTGGTTTTCTATTTAATTTATATGCATGAAAAGTAGCGTTTTTCATGCACGTATCATAAAAACTCGTTAGTCCAAGGGCGGCGTATAGTATTTTTTTCTAGGTATGAAGTAAAGTGGCGGGGGGTTTGGCGAGTGATCTAACTTACTAAAAACCAATACGCCTCACGCGTAGTAATTTGCACGCAATCTCAAATCTAAATAAAATTTGAAGTTTAGCATTTTTGTGGGAATGAAGTTCGAAGGAGAATGTAGTAATTCTGTATTTCATAACGAAATGTTATTTTATTCCTATCAAGTGGTGCGGTAGCGCCACGAAGGCGAGTTTGAAAAGCAGACGAAGCTGCGGCGCCGCAACACTATTTACTTCTATATTGGTGTTCGGATTTTTATAGTATCCAGAAAAAATAGTATGTTTCATTTTCAAAAAAAAAAACGGATGTGTAATTCTCGAATGCTTAAATCATCTCTTTATTCTCCAGACAAATGTTAGGACCGTTAAGTTAGCTGCACATACAGTGTAGTTGGATTTATTATTCATTATTGTTTTTACGTCATTTAACCTGCTGCAAAAATTGTAGCTTATATCAAGTGGCTTATGTTTTATTAGGATTTTCAGTAAAAATATTAGCAAAAAGCCGATTTTATTTATGTAATAATGAACGATGTGCGATTTTGCGATTCTCCGGACAGAAAAACATTAGGACCGTAAAGTGTGCCACTTATAAGCTATACGTATAGTGTAGTTGGATATTGCTTTCCCACACACTTCTATCATATCAAGTGGCGCGGATTATTAGTGCTATATGTTCTAGACATATATATATATATATATATATATATATATATATATATATACACACACACGCACACGATATTTAGAATTAACTCTGCGTTCCAGAGCAGTAACAGTAACTAGGTAGTCAGGGTAGCCGATGACAAGGTTTAGGTAGTTTTCGGTGTCTTGGTATAAAAATCATTCAAGTACGGTGACTAGCTGGCCGATGACGACGTCCAGGTAGTTCGCACCGTGGTTTTTGGTGTCTAGGTGTAAAAATCATTTGAATGCGATGTTCAGGTGTATAGGGTGGCCGATGACGAGGTCTAGGTGTTAATAATAATCTGACTAGTTTAGTGTACTCATCGAGAATACTTTACTACATTTTTGAAAGATTTTATAGTAATGCAATTTCTTTTGGCTGTATCCCATTAATGTTCTCCATCAATTTCTACCGCTAATTTTTCTCCTTTTATCGGCATATTGAAAATTTTTATTATTTTATTAACGCTGCTACCATACTTACCTACGATACCATTTTCAAACTTATTCAAAATTTTCATAGTTTCGTTATTAAATCCTTCTGAGAGACATCAAATGTTAAATTCAAAATTTCATAATATTGTTTTTGGTATAGATCTTATGGCATTTGCACGCACGCAAAAATGTGCACGCAAAAATGTGAAAGTTGGTCAAATTCTCTTCCAGTCGCTTGGGTATCTTTCGTGTTCTCGGTATAGCTGGTTCATTTACGTTAAAGATTTCAGCGCTCTTAACACACTTTTTCCAGAATGATGGAAATTTTGATTTTCTCATTTTTTCCAGATTTTCAGTTACGATATGAACTTTTCTATGCTATTTATTAACGCACAAGTCCGATTTTTGCAGTTCAGTATTAAAAATTTCGATTTGTTCAAAGATCTCAATAATTATTGTTAAAGGGAAAAATAATTGAAGAGTTCATATTCTGTAAAAATCCAACCGCTTTTGCCGAATGACATGAATCTGATTTAAGGTTTGTACTGAGCATTACATGTGTAGAAACCGTGCTAGATAGTAGGACGGGCTGCGCGAGTCTTACAAATAATTATTTATTCGCGAGAACTAGCCTTCGGCTCGAGAGCCTGTTCTGTTACTAAAGTTACACGCGGACTGTGGAGTTGATGATGTCCCGCGCTGCTAGTCTGCGCGGACGCGTATTTGCGTGCGGAGGGTATTCTGTCCTAGACTGCATTTGGCGGACGTGTGAGTATCTGCTGTATTTATGGTCGTTGCAGGCATGTCGCTTGTGACACTTTGGTGTCCTGGGGACTCCGCGTTATGTCCGCTTAACTCGTCTCGTGTGTGGATGCTAATGGTTAGTCCACAAGTAAAGTACTCTTACCTACACGTCGTGACTGCGAAGCTGATTCGTATTTATTTGTTTTGATTAAGGTTTAGTTATTATTATCAATTTAGTACACAAGGGTTTTATTTATATTGATTATTATGTTTTTATTGGCCCAGAGCACTTCACAGACGTTCAGTTTATAGAGTTGACGGAGTTTTGCTATATTTAGCTTAGGATGTTGTCGTTTTACAGTAGTATTTAGTAAGTTTAGTCTTATTTATTTATTAATTGTAAAGTACCTATGATTTATCTTAACAACTTACTATTATTATAATCCTGCGCATCTAGATGGTTCTAATCACCCTTCGTGGCAGTCCAATCAGTATTCGCCACAAAGAATCGACGCGTACGCCTTGTAGTATTCGTTCACGCGCAAGGAGTGCTGACACAGAGGTCATAGCACTCGCTCCGATTTTCGGCGCTCTACCTGTTTTGCAATCCAGTTGTTTCGTCACGATCGGATGTACATTGTTTGTGTGTGTGTGCATGGTTGCAGTCGTGCGGGTGTCATTCGTATATAAATACATGCATATATTCAAATGTACTGTTATATACATACTCAGTCATACATATAAATATTCATGCAATTTAAACATGGCACATTACACATGGAATGCAATCACACTTAAATAAAAATAATTTATATATAAACATGTATACTTATATAGAATCATATATGGCCCATATATTGTTATGTATCATCATATATGATCACTAGTGGGGCTTCTCCCCCCTGCTCGCTACGCTCGCCAACCCCCCAGTGTAATTTTTGTATGATTTTTATTTTCAAAATTTTATTCTATATAAATTTTATAGATTATAAAAAAAGATTGAATGTTTGTCGAAGTTGAGAGAATAAAAATAAAATCCGTTTATGAAGTCTTAGGTATGTATATTATTTAGATCAAGTGGTGCGATAGCACCGCACTAGCAGGAAAAAGTACGAAGTTCGATTCGATGTCGTCAGGACATCCCTATATATATTAAGCAAGCAATGTATCTTAAAAGAAAAATAAATATTTTTTTAAATAATATTGTATTTTGTATGTATATATATTAATATTCAAATTTTACCCAAAATTATTAATTTATAATATCTTAACTTTAATTATTTAAACAAATTGATTGATTGATTAAAAATTGATTTTTTTAGACAAAACTCTACAAAAAAGTTGATTTATATAGTCATATACATTTAATTATGTCCTGACCGTTTTTGACGGTCTTGACGTCTCAGGAGAATTAGTGGACTGCGCTTTTGCCTGCCCCTGAGTGAAGCCAAAATTAGCTGCGCAAATCTGAATAGTGTAATTTTCGTTAAAAAAAGAATTTAAAATACATTTTTTACCATCGAATATTTATTTATAAATTGTTACTGCTGAGCGAGTTAACGCGAGCCATTCGGATGATATGAAAAAATTATTTCGTTATTGTAAAATTCATTTTTTTAATTTATAAATAATTATTTGATAATAAAATGTATTTATAATATTTTTTAAAGAAAATTACACTATTTAAATTTGCGCGGTAAGTTTTGGCTTGCCGCGCAAGATCGTCAAAAAACGGTCAGGACATAATTAAATGTAGTTGGGTGTACTTTATAATTTGGTTTCTTATTGTCTAAAAGAAAATCTCTATTGAATTGAGATATTGCGATTGCATCGCATATTGCAAGTTGAAAATTTGCTTGGTATATTTCTTTTCGTCAGAGTTTTTTCTCCCGATATTTTGTCACGTGACCGGTCCGATGATATGTATTATACGCCAGTGGTTACAGCAGTTAATCTACTTTACCGACATTTGTCTACTCCTGCTACTCGGTGACACTTCTGTTATATACGTTGGATCTTGTGATAACATTTACTGCTAACCCCATCGCATTCACTATCAGCGAAAAAAAGTAAAACCGGGGAAGATAAAGTCAAATTTCATCTTAATTTTATTTAAAGGCCATGTATTTATCTGTTTTAAGATAAACAAACTCAGAAATCGTATATTTCTGTTTTGAGTGATAAAACCACTGTTACTGTAAGTTTAGTAAACCGTCTTTTACAGTTTTCCATTTTTCTTATTTCAAATTATATATTTAATTATTCATGCAGGACTACAAGAAATGTAAATATAATTATATATTTTTGTGATAAATTTACTGCTAACCTCAACGTTGTGTTTACTTTGTAAAATTGATTAAGTTTTACTTATAACATTATTTTATGTATGTATTCATATATTTATATAGTTATTTTTTTACAGAAAATGGAGTATGAATGTGTGTCGTGCGAAAGCCGTAGTATAACCAAAATAACTATATAATATAGGAAGATATATAGAACATGAATTTTGTCTATTTATTATTTTAAATAATCATACATTGTCATGGAGAGTATGAACACAGCGCGCTGGATCAGGGATTATCCTGAAACCCTTCGCTCACGCTGATGGATTGGAGAGAGCACTGACCAATTGCTCTATAGAGCATGCTGGCCTACGCCACCAAGAGCGAGATCGAAAGAGTGATTGGCGGCCATTCCAAGTTCGGCTTTAATTTTATCAAGCTTTCGGCGCTTGAGCTCGGCGACGACCCCATTAGCTAAAATACCTACATCTCGATCCTCTTTCTTCATAACCTCATTCGCTCAAACTTCCAAAACTTGTCGAAGACTGCCAGGTCTTATTCCTTAATCTTCCGTTACAGCAGCTTTAATCTTAACCATGTTCGAGGCGCGATGCGTTTTTAAAAAAAAAACAATTTATCTAATAAACAATTTATCCAAAAAACAATTTATTTAATTACGATTTACCTAAAATTAAAAAATGTGACTAGTTAAACTGTTTTAGATAAATTTTCCGGGTATGCGAACAACAGCTATAAGTGGCGTCCTAGGCGTCGCGTTAGACAACAGTCCCGAGAATGAGTTTGAGGCAGGACACGATTACGGCAACGTTTTCATGAGTTTGAGCACGAGAAGGAGGAGGTAGACGTCAACGAGCAGCTGGCTCTTTCCCCAAGAGATCGGCAGTACCGGAGACCTTTCAGCCTTAAACTCAGCATACCCACGACATCTTGCAACAAGTTCAAACCTTCCACTGATGCTACCGCCTGTCAGCCTTATGTGCTACTGTCAACGCTAGCGTACTGCCCGACAAGAATTATTTGTCTGTATAAGCGCTGAGCGCTCGCACTAGCAACTCTAGTCAAGCTCTTAATTATATCGCTTAAATCGTCACAGACATAACGTGCGCGTGAATGCTGGATTCAGTGACTAAACACAGCAGCGTGCTCGGTACCCCTGGCTCAAATCGAGAACTATAGGCACCGGAAAATCGTTCAATGACTTGCTCGATTGCGACATAGAGAGCGAGTCGACAGCGTGCATGCAGCGTGATCCGCGGATAATCAAAGCTCGACTTTAACTTTACCGAGTATTCGCTACTGTAGTTCGACAAAGATCCCGTCGGCTGTATTTCTAACTTCAATGACCGTTTGAGCTTGCACCAGAGCCGTACACAAAGGCAACGGAAATTGCTGTAGTAGGTAAGATCTCGATTGTTCTCGTCTTCCACGGCCTCATAGCGCTTGTTAGAAAGTTCACGAGGCCTTCTTCCACAGCCCGAGAACGAGTTCCAAAAATGCGACTATGGCAACGATCTCAGCGAGTCTGAGGACGAGGAAAATGAGGACGTTGAGGATGAGGAGCAGGAACTTGCTGGACTACGGCGTCAAGAGCGAGATCGATAGTTTGATTGTGGGTCACTCTAAGCTCTTCTTCAACTTCATGAGCGCTTTCCACGTGTCCTCGACGACGAACCCGTCGGTTGCGGGGACAACTAGATCTTCCTCCGTTATTAATCAAAAGTTATAGTGATATTCGCTAAGGATCTCACACCGGGCGCATCTTCCCTATCGCCGCTTCCTACTAAGACTAGCATAACTCAGATTTCTAACAAAGACTTACACAACACAATATTTACCGTTTTCATTACAAAAAAAAAGTTGTGCTTGTCTTTGTTGAAAATTAGAATTATGTTAGTCTTCGTTAAAAAGCGATAATATTAAGTAACAGCCTTTTAGAAGATTGTTTATGTTAAAAACATTTCTTTACAAGTTCATTTAATTAAACTCATTAAAAGGTTATGAAATCAGTTCAAAAAATATCTTTTACAAGGTAAAATTTTGGCAACTATAAGTTACGTATCTATCCTCACCAAACTGTATCTTAGTATTATAATTGTAATTTTTCCTTTAAAAAGTTATGACATTTTTTAAGAAATTGTCAAATGTTTACAGCTTACAAAAGTTTTTTTGCTTTTTTATCATTATACACTAATGAATGTAGTTAAATCAGATTTAACAAGCGCGCCACGCGCGACCTTACAAATAATCTTCTCGCCTAATCCGTATCATCTTGTGCAACGAAATGAGGAATCATAAACATAAAAAATCAAGACAATTCCTTTTAATTATAGAAGAATCAAACGCAAAGTGGATTTTGATTTTAAAGCTATATAGTGAGACTAATTCATCTTGGTGTAAGAAATGATTTTTGTCAGTGAAGGTTAACTACTAACTGCTGACTAGTTTATAAAAAAAGATGGTTGTACTTTTCGAAATGATTATTTTAATGCTTACTTACCGTCTCGTTTGATTTTTTCTGTATTTTATTTGATCTATTGTTGACGCATATGTAGAAGCATCTGATTTTGAATCAGATTTCTCTAATTATCGCACTATTTTGTTCAGAAAATTGCTCCTCCAGCAAAATTATTATGATTGAAAATTATTTGGTGAAGCTTTTATAATTTTCGCCTACTCTAAAATTTGACTTGAAATTTGACCTAATATTTGAGGTGTTTATAAATAAGTGTGTATTTACGCCGCAAATAGAATCTCCAGATCATCGTTTCGCAGTCCACCTCGCATTCTAATAAATTGGAAAGCCTGAATAAATACGCTGCACGCATTCAAGCTCGAGTTAAGTATTTTACTTTCTGCTGCTGTGCTGATTGGAATCAACAAGTTTTTCTGATTTTCAAAGATATTAAATAGAATGCAAATATATGAAATTCTCTGACTGTTATTTAAGTCCTAGTGCAATTATAGTGTCGCATCCCTGGTAGAAAATCACCCATTTAAAATGGCCGTAAAAGCAAAAACTGGCTAAGTAAAATGTGAAAAAACTGGACATTTTAAATGTCCTAAAAGTAGCGATATCTTCGGTATTTTTTATAGCTGAGAATTATATTTCATGAAAATATCAATGAATCAATTAATTTTTCGGATGTAAAATACAAAATTATTAATATTTAGGCGTAAGCTGAATAATTTGGATAATTCAAATATATGGCAAAGCTTGTAAGGCTGGTGTGGAACAACGTCTGCGTGGCTCAGTCGGCTAAGGCGCACGGCCGTACTTATTTGGCCTCGTGCAGGGTGTGGGTTCAAGTCTCCGGTCAGAGATAATTTTTTCTGATACAAAAAATTATTCTATACTTTCCTTTAAAATACAAATTTCATTTCATTTCAACATTTTTCAATTCTAACCTCAAAGTGTGATAAACACGTATAACCCAGCTGGATTACTCGACCAACTATAATGGTCAGTTTGTATTTAAGAACAAGGTAAGCAGATTGAAACCAAGAACTGCCCATTAAGTTGGAGAAAAAGCGTTACATTCTGCCTAAGAAATGGCAAAGAAAACTGCCTAGTTCTTAGATTCCATTCCAAGAACTGGCCATTAAGTGGGTTACCGATTCTACCAGGGATTTCAAGTTTCGGAACTGTAGAAGTGCACCTATACGTGCTGCAGGATGATAAACTCCGGCGGGTTATTGAAAAAGATAACCAAAAATTTGGTTTTTCCGTTGGAAAAGTTTATGTTTTCTCTGCTAGCAGCAACCGTCGAAGTAGTACCTAGAATAGGAAGAATGTACTCGTGTCACCGCTAATGCATCGACTGTCAATATTTGTGTATCTATATAAGTGCCGGGCGGCCGTCAGGACGATTCAAGCACTAGCGTGGATCGCCAGTGACACAGACCCGACGCATAAATGTTGGATACAGAGAGTAAGACACTGCAGCTTTTTGGACTATAGGGACCGCACTTGGACTGGACGATAGGACTGACCAATCGCTCCAGAACATGCTGGCCACACTCCAGGCTCGGCTTCAACTTCATCGAGCTCTCGCCGCTAGACTTCGACGACAATCCTGTCGCTTATTCAATCACAACTTCCCCGGCTAATTCGACTCGTACCAGAGCCTCAACGGCAACTCTACTGTATTCTCTTCTTCCATAACCTTATTCGTGCATTCCTCCGAAATGAATTAAAGACTACTGGGTCTGATTCCTTCATCTTTAGTTACAACAACTTGAATCCCGACCTGAAAGGCGCAACATCGATCATGCGTCACATATCATCGATGCAGAGGAGTTTATCGTAGTCGGCGAGCGCCTCGACGACAACCAACGGAGCCACTTTCGCCCTCAAGATCTAGATATCAAAATCCTGCGCTCGAGCAAGGAGCAACAACTATAGCAGCGTTCAGGTAGTGCAAACAGTAATGATCTTATCAAGTTTGAGGATGAGGAAGAAGAAGTAGACGTCAACGAGGAGCCGACGCAGTCCCAGGAGATCGGCAGTACCGGAAACCCAGTCAGCCTCAAGTTCAACATACCCGCGACATCCCACAACAAGTTCAAGTCTACTGCGTTCATGCTGCTGCCCGCCAGCATCATGAAGAACTTCTCAACCCAACTGATTAAGGATGTCTAGTAACAACGGCAACAAGCCCTTACAATCAATAAACACAACATCACCGGCATCCGACTCCAAAACCTCCAGCTTCTCTAGAACTCCGACACTGTGTAGCAACTGCGCTGATAGACTTCGAGATCTTTGTGCAAGAAGGCCACATCTCGACGGCGGCTTTCAAAAGACCGTATCTTGGCTTGAAAAAAGCTACGTCATTTGTAGCCCGGGTGTGATTGATTTTATGCGATTTCGGTATAGTTATAGTCCTACGTGTTTTTAAAATGTGCGATGATTTACCATAACAATTGAAGAAAATCAATCAGATCTGGGCTAGGAATGACATAGAAAAGTCTCAAAAGTAAGTTTGCGTCGAGATACGGTTTTTTCAAGCCGCAGCCAAATAGGGCTTCTTAAAACCGTGGCTGAGATAGGGTCTTCTTCAAGCCACGGCCGAGTTACTGTTTTATTGAAAGTGCTGCCAAGATACGACCTTTTTGCATCAGGTATCGATATACAACTACAATATTTAGCTATAATATAGCACTCAGAACGAAACAGAACGAAACAGAAAATTTAAGATTAATTTGCAGAAAAAGTAGAAAATTTCATGGACATAAAATAACCATTTATGCGATAGCTTAATGTTTAACTGATTGCGTTCATCCTCACTAATTTGTATCTAGATATTATAATTATAATTTCTCCTCAAAAAGGTATTGAAATCCTTAAAGAAATTGTCTATCGTGATACGACTTTCTTGCGTTCAGGTGTCGATATACAACAACAATATTTAGCTATAGTAGCACTCTGAACTTTAATAAAACGCATTAAAAAGGTTTGAAATCAGTTTAAAAATACCGTTTACAAGGTAAAAATGTTGGCAACTATAAGTTTTGTATCCATTCTCACCAATCTGTATCTTAGTATTATAATTATGATTTCTCCTCAAAAAGGTATGAAATCCTTTAAGAAATTGTCCAATAATTTTCTATATTTTCATCAATATACGCTTATGAATGCAGTGAAATAAGTTTTAAAAATGTCAATTGTTAAGAATTAGCAAACTGACAACAATTATATCTTACTACTTCAAGAAGAATTAATTTGATTACTAGCAAGAAACACTCGCTTTGCTCGCGATTTACAAATTAATTGTAACGATATTTAATTATTTGACGTGTTGTTATAAAATATATATAATATTAAATATTAGATGTAAACTCGACGGTAGTTAATTCTTGTGGAACGTTTTTAAAATGCTCCAAGCAGATTGCCAGATTGATAAATTCTGACCAATTAAAAGCACAATTTTAAAAACGTTCCACGAGAATTAACTATCGTCGAGTATAAATGAATGTATTCAATACAGCCAACATTCTATAAAAGTAGTTATAGCTACTAGTACGCAGGACCGGTTTTAAAATTATAGAATAAAATGGAAATAAATTTTAAATATTACTATTTAAACTATTTAAACTCTTTGTAATTATTTGATAAAATTATTAATTATATTAACAAAATATAACAATAAAATAATATTATTTAAAAATTTTTTTTATTTACATTTATAATACAATTTTAACTATAACAATAATAAACTAATGATTGTTATAATAAACTATTATAACAATCATAACATTTATATTAAGTGATAACAATATCTTAATATCCTATCAAGATAGAAAAATTAATACAATTAAAGAAAACAGTTAAGAACTGCACATGACAGCAGAAAAATGTTGGCATTAAGACACAGACAACGGTAATCTTCTGTTATCTTCAGTTTTATTCAGTTTGCTACAGTTTACTTCAGTTGCCTTCAGTTTTTCTCAGGTATAAAGATTTACAATTTTGTAAATCGTAATAGAAAAAATGAATACAACAGACAATAACTATTAAGGGGATGTCGTCCCAAAAAACACTGTTTTTCTATTACATAAAACTTTTTAAATAAAGCTTGCAAATGAAAAACCGAGTCTGTAGCGCCGTAGTGTTAAGTTTAATGAATCATTCTACTGAAAGAAAAATTCGATCGGACTTTCTGTTTTTCTAAAAGTTTGGAAATACAAAATACCCCGTGGCGTATTTGCGAAGCTTTTGCGCCGACATCCCCTTAATAAGTAAAGACAACAATTCTTTTATAGTTTAAAACAGTTTTCTTAATATTATAATTGTTATCTTCGACATTCGCTAGTTTTTTCCCAATAAAAACAGTTATCTTCGGATTTCTAATGATTTTTTTAACTTTTTAAAAACACGCTTATAATAACATAATAGCATGAATACATACAGCATTCGTCATTCCATATCCACAACTACATAGCTTAAAAAAAATCATCTCAATGATTGTAGTCTCTCGAACTAATTTTTGAGACTTGTGGATCTTAATGGACTAGTTGGCAATAAACAACACTATCGACAGTTAATGTCAACTGATAACCGTAAAACAGGCATTGACCTTTATTGAATATAGAGTGTATTTACAAGTGTTTAAATCTAAGGAAAAGAAGTGAAAGTTAAAGTATTAAAGTACCGACGCGTGAACAACGATATTATTTACGGACGACACTGTGAGGCAAGTAGGAGCGCTCACAGTGATTCGGCAATACGTACTGACTATACAATCAGCGAGAGCGGCAGAAGACCACTCGCGCAACAGGCGGAGAGAGAGAGAGAGTAGGAGCGAGCGAGCGCGCGTTGCCATGGCAACCCCCTAATCGATGCCGTGTGAGCAGGCTAATACTTTCGAATTCGCGACAACGGCTCGCTTCTCGAACCTTCTAGCTCTCTCTCGGCGTAACTGTCTAATTTTCGAACACATATCCACAACTACATATCTTTAAAAAAAAGAGCATATCTGCACAAATAATTATTTGCAGCATCCCTTTTATCTGGACCAAATCTGCAGATTAATCTTGTGATGTGCATGAATACATACAGTAGTCATTTCATATTTACAAACACATAACTTTAAAAAAAGAGCATATCTGTACAAATAATTATTTGCAGCATTCCTTTTATCTGGACCGAATCTGCAGATTACATCTTGTGATATGCATGAATACATACAGTAGTATACAGTTAAATTTCATCTAGTTTTTTGTTTATAAAAATTTAAAAACAAAAATATTAATACCTCCATAAGAAATATTTCTGTGCCTGCGATCAGATATTTTAATTCGATTAGATCATCATTATGAATTTTATAGTGATCATCATTTTTTATTATTAAAATATAAGTATTACTTTATATGGTTATAAGGAATTAAAATCAAAAGTTATGATTTTTTTTACGTGGCATTTGGAACTCGAAGGTTCATCGCCTCATCCACGCAAGCCTTCCACGCTGCCCTATCTTATGTCAACCCCACCCAAGATGCACCTCTCCGATCGACACCCACCCGTCCTATTTCTACTAGATCCGCTTTTACGTTGTCCTCCCATCTACGTCTAGGTCTACCTAGAGGTCGCGTTACCATCGGCCTGCCCTTCATGACACGCGCTGCCGTACGGTCGTCTCCCATTCTCGCTACGTGCCCTGCCCATCCCAATGTGCGCGATTTTATTATTCTGTTAATATTTGGTGACGCGTACAGATTGTGTAACTCATCATTGTGTAGTCTCCTCCATTCCCCGGTTTCCTCATCTTTCTTCGGCCCGTATATTTTTCGCAAGACTTTATTTTCAAATACCCTAAAACGGTTGTCCGCCTGCATAGTGAGAGCCCACGTTTCGCACCCGTACAGAACCACCGACAGTATTATTGTCCTGTATATTCTTATTTTAAGGTTTTTAGACAACAGCCTCGACTTAAGTAAATTACTCACGGCGTAGAAGCAAGCATTACCCGAATGGAGTCTCTTGTTTATTTCGACATTAATCTCGTTTCTATCATTTATGGTCGTACCCAGATACCTGAATTCGCTAACCTTTTCAAAAGTAAAATCCCCAACTCTGAGA
>QLYP01000167.1:15746-31019 GCA_016647725.1 Nasonia giraulti | reverse complement strand
TAGATTCCTTCCAATTTTCGGGTATTGTTTCATTTTTCCAGATGGCACATACTAGTTGATAGATTTTGAAAGTGAGCTCGACGCCCCCATATTTGAGTAACTTAGCTGGTATAGAGTCATTTCCCGCGGCTTTGTTGTTTTTTAGTTTTTTAATCGCGGCCTCTACTTCTTGGTAGCTTGGTTCCTCCTCGTGGAGTTCAGCAGTGTGAATTTCGTCCCCTAATTCTTCGCTATTTTCGTGCACGTTTAATAATTTATCGAAATAATTTTTCCACAGCGACAGTAATTCATTGTCATTTGTTACAAGGTCCCCGTTTTCGTCCTTCATCAATTGCGCTCTACTCCTAAAACCCTTTCTGATGGCGTTAATCCCTCTGTACATTTCGTTTGGGTTATTTCTTATTTTTCTATTTCGCTTCTTATTTTTGTAGATCGCGCACCCACGCCTGTTCCTATCGGCTGTCCGCGGCTGCTTATTCAATTTATTCGCAGCTAACCTCTTTCTCAGGGGCTGTTCCTCTATCCGCAACGTAAGGACGCGCTGTGTAGTGGTGATACGCACCCACCCGTCTGATCTGGACGACAACGCCCAAGACCCGCTTAGGGTATCGGCATTGTAACAGTCAAAAGTTATGATAAAAGTTTAAAATATTTTTAAGATATAAAATATTCATATTGTAACGAGCGCTGAGATTTCGAATCTCACGCGCACGTATGTCGCGTGATTAGGACTAGACTCTAGCAGACGACGTCAGCGGCGGCGCTGACAAGGGAGTTTTTTCGTGAGGAGCGAGAGCGCGCTCAGACTCGATTTTGCTTCGAGCTTCGAGCAATAAGCTTCGAGTGCCTGGAGGGCTGCCTCCAGAACCACCGCAGCCCACACCTATTCCTGGGAGCCGTGATCGGTCGTGAGGACGAGTAGGCAAGCGTTCGGCCAGCGATCGAGTAAGCAAGATTCTTTTCGATACCCGGGACGAAGCCGTCGAAAGCCGAGATTTGTCGCCACTGAATCATCGGCCCGGCTTCGCCTGTGAAACCGTGCGCGTTCCTCTCGCATTCGCGCGCGCAAGCGTCGTTCTTGGATTATTGCAACCTTCTGTATCACGACTTCAACTTTGACAATATACGCCATTCTTTTCCATTCATACGCGAGTGTTTCTTTCTTTGTCTGATTCCCGATTATCCCGATCGAATGTCTACCTACAGATACGAGGAGGAAAGCGCGGTGCTCCGGGCGCACCACGCATTTGTATCGAGCATTGGCAGGCCAAAGCACTGGTGATAACGCTGCACACCGCGACTAACGTCTGCTCGCTATCACCCGGCCGTTATCAAGGAAAAGCCGAGCGGGTAATGAACCTTCTCGAGATGACGTGCGGCATCTTCGTGGCCGCACGAATCGTCTGTCGAACGCCCCGTTACAAGATTTACCATTTTCTTGGAGATCACCTATAGATTCTAATTTTTTTTCTTTTGCGATAATTAAATTAGTGTCATCGCCTATATTTATTGACATATCTTATTTATATTGTCTGCCTGTTATTGCTCGAAAATATTCAAATTCATTAGTACTTCTTCCTAGAGGAAGCTTTGTAATAGTAAAATTTCCAGTTCCGCTCAAACTTCGTAAAAACGTATTTGGAGGTGATTAGAGTTCGAATCGTGCGTTTTTAGAAAATGTCCATTTTTTTATAATTCTGACCATTATATCGCCGCATTATAGCCATTTTTCGATTTTTGAAAAAATATTTTTACATTTTTTGATGATATATGATTCATACAATATATTTAACAATACCCTGGTAAAAAAGTTCACCAATATTTCACCATTGCTTGGCCAATTATTCTAACATTGGCCAATGATTTTGGTAACGGCTGGCCAGGAAACACTGACATTTTCTTGCGGTTGGCCACCGCTGGTAAAACTTTTCAATTGCAAGAAAAAGTCAGATAAACTTTATTTGCAACATAGATCATGCATTCATAATGTTAATCGTTAATAATCAAAAATCAGATTGATAAATAACACAGTTTACACAGTAAAGTAAGTTACTTAAATACGCGTATTTTAGATTAGAGTTCGGGTTTAGGTGAGCACATGGCTTGAGCGCAATTTTCTACCAGGGTGGCTTTAAGCTTTTTAGGTTTAAATTTGATGCTCGAATACAGCCCACTTTCTTCGAGGTGGGAGCTAAAGCTTTCCAAATACGCCACAAGATATTTTGTATTTCAAATGCCGAAAAAAAAACTAAAAGTCTACCCTACTGAAAAAAAGCAGATAACAATCAACTGATTATTAGCTGATAATCTGCTGATAACCATGCCAAAACGTCAGCTGATTATCATATATTTAAGCTGATAGTTACAAACATGCATTTTTGTTACAGTGTGCGTAAACTGCACTTTTACGCACGCTCTGCGTGCGTTCAAACGCATTTTATGCCCCCCTGTTAAAAAGAACGTTCGATACACGTGCGGAAAGTTGATTCTACACTCGTGAGATTGTCATCCTCGCTTCGCTCGGGCGATAAACCTCCCCCTCGTTTAGAATCAACTTTTGCGTACTTGTATCGAAATATACTATTATATGAGATAAAATGCTAATGATAATCGGCTGATTATTAGGTGATAATAATCAAAAACTTTTAGTATATTTTCTCGAAGTAGTTTAAAATTAATAAAATTTATAAATTTCATATAATGAGGGCCAATACGGTTTTACCATCCAAATGATAACACCAAAACACTGGCTGTGAGCTGCAAAATTTTTATTTATTAATATTTTAAAAAATTTTGTAGCTTAAAGCCAATGTTTTGGTGTTATCATCTGGATGATAACACCAAAACATATTACGCCCTGATTATATGAATTTTATTAATATTAAACTACTTTGAAAAAATATACTGAAGGTTAAAAAATTTTGTATGCTTATCATTAACATTTTATTTCATACAAACGCATTTTTGTAACTATCAGCTTTAATAAAATTATTCAGCTGATATCACCTGATTATCAGCTAATAATCGGTTGATTGTCATCTGTTTTTTTTTTAGTAGGGTAAGTAACTTTTCAGTATACTGATTCATTAAACTAAATACAATAGTGCTGTGCTTTTTATATTGATAGAAAGTCAAATAATAAAAAGTTTACTACTACTAACTGGTACTACTTAATTATAAGGTTAGTGCTGAGATCGTACTAAGATCGCGTAAACCCCCTTTCGTATTTCAAAACTTATCGAAAACTAGGAGTCCAATTGACAATTTCTTTCGGGAGGTAGAATGATCCTTTGGATTATATACACTGTTGCGTTCTGGTCTTGGTTTTTCAATGCATGCTTTTATAAACAAATTCTCATGGGCCAGAAAAAGCAATGTTATTAGCTTCCACATACCCTTAAAATCTAAACGCTAACTCTATAAACGATATTTTCTTAACGTTTCTGCGAGGGCAAGTAATAAATAATAAAACAATTGAATAAAATAGGAATGTCAAAGAGAAACCATGGATACGATATCTGATATAAATTCTTGCATATTCTTGTTCATAGAATGCGACAATTTCACTTGTGTGGCCTGTGTCGAGAAATATAGTTTAATAAGCGTACAAAAATTGACTCTATATTCATGTAGGATCAACTTTTTCGTACTGTATCGAAATATACAGATACTCTTTCAAAAATAACCCGTCCGAAAATTTGATTTCACATACTCTGCGTGAGACGAATCGCATTTTATAAAAAAGTATGTTCTATAAACCTGCGAAAAACGATTGTTTCTTCAGATGACTAACTCATTCATGTAAGAAGCAGTTCTTTTGTACTACTAGAAATTGGCTTAGCGCGCGTGCCGCGCGCGTTGATTTTGTTGTTGTTGAGCTCTCTGAAGTTGCTTCCTATCTCCCTCTGAAGTTGTTCCACTGTACCCACCAATGAAATGTTTTGATAACGATCTGAATTGGCTCTGTAAAAGCTTAAATTCGATACTATCGCAATCTCCCTTTTAGAAATGGATACCGAAATTTACTATTTTGACGTGAAAATTGATTCTCAAATGTACCTAACATTTATTAACTATATTAAGTTACCTGAAAATGTCTTTAAAAAAAATGTTTGATGACTTAATCAAGAAAATTTATATTTTAATAATTAATTTAAACTTACAAGAGCTTTTGGATGACCAATCTTGCTTAGCATTTCTTAGGAGACTTTTTTGACACAAAACAATTTTTGCAAGGATCCTATCTTGTATCTTGCATGTTATTTACATCTATATTGTATTCTGCATAAATAATTATAAGTAAATAGGTATCTCAATGATCACCAAGACCCATAGGATTAAATTCTCGCAGATATTGTGATTTCGAGTCAAAAGTAGTCCCCGAAAAATGTTGAGTGAAGTACGCTAGTCGCTTTGGTGCCCCCTCATTAGATTTATCAGGTAGACGCTCAAAACTATTATTTATAAACATTTGTAAATGCTTGTAGATGGCGAAGCTTACTGCTTGGGCTCGGAAGACAAGGACTGCTGGTATTTATACACGCTGAATCGTGAGAAGCCAAAGTCGCAGTTACAGAATGGCTGTGAGCCTGACCAAACGCTTGAAATTCTGATGACGAATCTTGACCCTGATGTCATGGCAATCTTCACTCGTGAAATTTGCTCCTCCGCTTCGGAAGCAACTCACAAATCCGGCATTGACATGCTTATACCTAACATGTTCATAGATGACTTTCTCTTCGAACCTTGCGGATACTCAATGAATGGTGTCTCAAAAAGTGTTAGAGCGCTTTTATTTATTTCTTTTTTTTTCATTTTTTTAATCGTTGCAAAATCTTCATATGTTTATTTTTCTTGCAGGGAAGCTATATGACTATCCATATAACACCGGAGCCGGATTTTTCATATGTCTCCTTCGAGTCCAACATTCCTGAAGCCTCGTACGGGGAGGTAATCGAGCGCGTTTTGAGGACTTTTAAACCTGGGAAATTCGTCGTCAGCATCTTCGCCAACAAGGAATCAGTTGCGGCAGACTGTCCACGCGAACTCGAACAGTCTGATAATTTCGGTTTTGAAGTGGACTATGTGCGAAACGATGTACAGTATTGTCGCTTTAAAAACTACGACCTAACTTGCGCGTTCTATTCCAAATTTCCGAGCTGAGGGTTCATGGACGCCCCGTCGCCGGCAGACATTGCTTGTTGCAGCAACTACAGCGCCCGTGCCGCCGGCTTTGACGAGGCGAACACCCTTGCTTCCTCTTCCCTGCCCCTCTCCTCATCCTCTCTGCCACCTTCCTATTATTTGCAAACATGTCCCCAGCTTCTCACAATTAACTTAAGTTTATCCTCCTTTACAGCTAATGATTCACCCCTCTCATGTTATTCTTCATATTCAACGTCAATGTCTTCACAAAAATCTAGCCGGTCAACTTCATCACCACAACTAATGAGCGCTAATACTCGATCTAAAGTTTATCGCAGAACTTCTCTCAAATCTCTGAATAGCTTACCAACTCTTATTTCGCCACTCCACTCAAAAATCATTAAGCTTTCTAGTAGCGATAACAACAACGATAAAATACCAGAATGCATGCAGAGCGCCAAAATCAACTGCACGCTGCATGGTAAAGAACGATTGGATCTCTTAAAGCCTAGCGCTTCTTGTCTTCATCCTTCTCCAATCTTTCAAAATAACAGTAATAACAATGACAAATATGATTACCAACGCAACCAAAAAGTTTATCGCCATCATCGATACCCCCATCACGTTCAACACCAGCAACATCTGCATAAGAATAAAGTAACAAATGAATCAGTCGTACAACAAGATAACCAGACCAAACAACAATCCAAGGTCAAAAGCTGTGCCGCCAACTTCTTACCTATTCTTTCCTTTATACCTCATACAGTGATAAGTTTTCAATATCCAACTCCCAAGATAAAATTCTCATGGTGGAGAAACAAAATATCGTGAAGACACGCCTAGACAAACGATTGTTGAAGACTGTTTTTCTAGATTGGCTTCTTTTTTACTAACAATAAGATGCTGTTATAAAGGCTAAATTTGTTGTTCACATTATATCTTCTTGACCGGATGATCACTATGATTTTATTATTGGTTACCGTCTGTTCAAATAAGGAACGTTAATTTGTTTATCGTTTCCTTCTAGTCCCTCAATTTCTTACTGCTTTATGAGAATTGATGTGATGTTCACCCCGTTGCATGATTACTAATTACAAAGCACATATACATATATGTGTGTTATTATATCAAGCATGCGGCAATAAATGTATGGAAAGAAGAAAGTTTAAATGTATATGTTCTTTTGACGTAGATTATGTTATTAAATTGTAGGCATAAAATGTTATCTAGCACGATGTAGCGTCAAATGTGTAAATGAAGAATTTTTTTAAATGTATTTACATTGTCTATTCAATTGAATATATGTAAACAGAAACATAATTAAATGTCGCATGATAAATCAGTAGAAAACACTGTAGTTCCTATGTCAATAAAAAAACTCATTTTAATATTATACAGTATTTTTTACACCAACAAACAACTGGATAAATATATTGCAATCCTTCAATATAAATAGACTGTAAAAGTCGGCAATCCCGATTTTCTATGTACGAGCAAACGACCAAAGGAAAAAACAAACACCTCGACTTCCTCAATAAATAAAACTATATACTTCCTCAATTAATGAATAACAAGTAATCGTATAACATTGATTAAATAATACGACTGTCTTCTAAAAAACATTAGAATATATATCCACGCCCACCTTTAAAAAACTGAAAGTGTAGAAGTGAAACGTCTAAATTGCATGTCGCGAACTGAGTCCTTATGTTTTAGATGAAATTTGGTACTCTTTCTGAAAAGGCTTGTTAATAAGGTAGTAAATTACTTAATGTGCTGTATATTGAAATATACATTGTACAAGATCCAAGAGATTACTTCTACTACTGTAGTCATATTATTTGTACGCCAAAATTTTTTTTTCTAGTTATGTGTTCTTTTAGTTTATTGTGTAATGAAATTCTTAATGCATTCAGAAAATTTTTTACGCAATTTCAGTAATTTTTTAATAGCATGTACATATTTCGTTCTGAATACTTATACTCTTAAATAGTTTGAATTTCTTAATTTTTTAGACACTGGTCCTTATTTTCCGAAGTAGCGTCCGCGTGGTAGTGCCTACATATAGCCACTTATTTTAACCAATTTACAGTATTTCAGGGGTGGCCACGTGAAAACCTTCGCAACGATGCCACAGGACATTTCGTATTTTCAATGCAAAAAAAAACTAAAAGTCTGATTGACTTCTAGTTTTGTTAAAATGATTTTTCGATCTGCTCTGCTATTATAAGTTTTATTTAGAAAGCATATACCTAATACAGAAACGGCGCTTTTAGATACGGCCGCCCCTTAAGAGTATAAATATATTTAGAACTAAATATCCCTGGTATAAAGTTCGCCATTTCGTTGGTAAACGTGTTAATCGAAACCGGGCCAAATGTACTCAAAGTGAACGATTAAATTTAATTTGAAACTATCTATACCTGTGATTATATGCAGTGATATATATTACATGCGGACGCTAGTGCGAAAAATGAGGACCAATGCCTAGAAAATTAACAAATTCAAAGTATTTAAGAGTGTAAGTATTCAGAACTAAATACGTACATGCAATTAAATAAAATACTGAAATATGTTCAGATACGTACTTAGCTTTTTAGTTAATTGTTTTTTGCAAATAACAATTAAAAAAAAGTACTGTGAAGTTTTAACTTTGAAAATTCCCCGTTAATTGCACAGTCGATGGTGAACATTTCTACCAGGGTATAATGTGCGTAAGAAAATGAAATACTAAAATTATGTTAAAAAATTTTATAGTGCTAAAGAATATCAAAATTTTTAATAAATATTGAACCACGTGATAAAGCATTAGAAATTAATACGTCGCAATTCTACATCACAAATAACACATAAAAATGACGCGAAGAAATGCGTAATTTCAATGCATAACAAAATTATGTCAAAACAAAATTATACTTATTACTCTCCATATTTACCAAAAATTATTGATTACGAACAAACGTGGGAGAGTTAACCCTTGTTTTTTTCTTTGTCCTGTTTTACATTAATACGTTGACAATAAACAACAGATTCTATGTTTTTAATTAGACATGATCTTAAATCATTAGCGAGCACTGTGTCAAAGTTGTTAATCTTACTTTCAAAATTTTTTTATAGTTATAAGGATATCTTTAGTAAAGAACTTAGACTTTGTGTTAAAATTATGACCCATGGAAATAACATACGATAACCTCTGTCACTTGTTAACTCTCCCACGTTTGTTCATAATTATTAAAATTATGTCAATATCTTTAAGGGCCCTTGAAAATATTGCTATTGGCATATAATAAATGAGAAACTATCTTATCCCTTTGCGATGTACTTTGAAAAAAACTACACCGTAGGGTATTGAAAAAAATGTATGTGTAATACTAAAAAAGATGTTAGAATGACTCTATCGGTCTATACGAGCACAATTAATTTTGAAATAATAGGACATGACACTATTCATTCTCAAAATTTGAGATCTCTGAACAGGCATGTCTTTCAAAAATAAAATTAAAATCTCGGCGTTTCGTCCTACCGTCAGATTGGACTCCTCAGAAAGGATCTGACGGCTTCCTTAGACGCCTGCCGCCTTGTCAAGTCGCGGCCTTTAAGTAGCCCGAGTCTCCGTTTTTCCATTCGAGAGAGAGAGAGAGAGAGAAAAAGAAGACAGCTATCTAGTGGACACAATTTTCAACCAAGTGTCAAAATACAGTCAAAGGCATGCCTGTTCAGAGATCTCAAATTTTGAGAATGAACAGTGTCATAGCCTATTATTTCAAAACTAATTGTGCTTGTATAGACCGATAGAGTCATTCTAACATCTTTTGTAATTTTAAACGAGCGATAGTCTCACGATATATATATATATATATATATATATATATATATATATATATATATATGTATATATATATATGTATTAGCTGTATATGTAATACTGTTTGATATACGATTTGTGTGCGGAAGTGAGCTGAGATGTCTCCAAGAGCTAGAAAATGAATAAGTCATTTCAAATTACCTTTATAACAATGCGTGGCATAAGTAGTCCTTTATTGCTCCGTGCATATCGCCCTCGCTACGCTCGGGTGCTAACCTCACGGTGCAAAAAAATATGGTAGCCTCGGGGATAGCTGATAGAAGTGAATACTTAAATAGATGGTGTGGAGTTTCGTTGCCAGAGAATCAAACGTATAAGAAGTGAGAAATGCACTAGTCTTCGCGACGAAACTGAAATGAATTAGTCTTCGACGCAAATTCAAATGCGTCTTCGTTGAGTGCAAAGTAGTAATCTACAAGGATAAATTTAATTGTGACTTTTTTGATAGATTATTATAATTTTTTGATTTAGTGATTTTGATGCGAAAATCGCCGCCATTTTCTTATTTTTCCAACTTAATCGCAAGTATAACTTATGACACAAGTATCGTAATGTAATAAGTGCATCGCAAAGGGGCGGCATATTTTCTCGTTTACTATATATCTATAGCGATAACCTGGTAGAAATATTAACGGGTTTCTAGCTACCCTGGTAGAAGAATTAGCTTAGGCGTTGGCTTGCTTAGTAAGAATAACCTTATTTCTTTCGTTAAAAATAACCCAATTTTTAACCAATTTTAAGCTTATAATGAGTTAATATGCGCATCGAATGCGGTCATAACCTATATAAAGTGCAGCGAAAGAGACAATAAATAAGAACTCCATAAATATTTATGGAAATAAGTCCAGTTTTGCTACTCGGGGGCTTTTTGCGGTCGCAGAAAACGAATATCGTGACGGCAACGCTCCCCGAGGTACCTGATGCCCAGGGTGGACAGTATCACGTCGTCTCCTGAAGTTTTGTGGGAATTTCAAATATAATTAGTCGAAACTCGTCACTCGGGGGTCTTCGAGGTCGCTGAACACGAATATAGCGACAACACTCCCCGAGGTATCTGGTGCCAAGGGTGGGCAGTATCGACGTCATCTCCAAGAGTTTCACGGAAAATTAACGACTTTTTTGTCGAGACTCATTGATTAGGGGTTTTCGAGGTAACTGAACATGAATATAGCGACGGCGACGCTCCCTGAGGTACCTGGTGCCCAGGGTGGACAGTATCACGTCTCCTGGAGTTTTGAGAGATATTGAAACATAATCAGCCAAAACTTGTTACTCGGAAGTTTTTGCGATCGCAGAACACGAATATCGTGACATCAACGCTCCTTCAGGTACCTAGTGCCCAGGGTGAATAGTATCAACGTCATCTTCTGGAGTTTTGTGGGAATTTAATAGTAATTAAGTGAAATACGTTACTCAGGGATTTATGGGGCCACTGAGCATGGGTATGGTGTTATACTTAAGATAATCCCAGAAGACGACGTTGATACTGCCAACCCTGGGCATCGGGTACCTCGAGGAGCGTTGCCGTCGCTATATTCGTGTTCAGCGACCTCGAATACCCCAATCAACGAGTCTCGACAAAAAATGTCGTTAATTTTCCGTTAAACTCTAGGAGACGACGTTGATATTGCCCACCCTGGGCACCAGGTACCTCGGGGAACGTTGCTGTCGCTATATTCGTGTTTATCAACCTCTAAAACCCCCGAGTAACAAGTTTCGACTAATTATGTTTCAAATTCTAACAAAACTCCAGGAGACGACGTGATACTGTCCACCCTGGGCATCAGGTACCTCGGGGAGCGTTGCCGTCACGATATTCGTTTTCTGCGACCGCAAAAAGCCCTCGAGTAGCAAAACTGGACTTATTTCCATAAATATTTATGAAGTTCTTATTTATTGTCTCTTTCGCTGCACTTTATATAGGTTATGGTCGCATTCGATGCGCATATTAACTCATTATAAGCTTAAAATTGGTTAAAAATTGGGTTATTTTTAACGAAAGCGTTAAGTGGAGGTGGGAGCTCAAATCACTGTTTTTCTGTTCCATATAACTTTTTGAATAAAGCTTGCAATGAAAAACCAAGATCAGAGCGCCATAGTGTTGAGTTTAGTGAATCAATCTACCGAAAAAAAAAATACCAATCGGACTTTTGGTTTTTATAAAAGTTGTGAAATACGAGCGGGTGTTTACGCGTATTTATGCGATTACAGCGCCAACCTCAAACATCATTTTTACTTATTAACTTTTTTTAATTTGAAATTTCATCAATATAATGAGCAGAGCGCCATAGGTTTGAGATAAGTGAATCATTCTACCGAAAGAAAATGTCAATACGGCTTTTAGTTTTTTTTGGCATTTGAAATACTAAATACCCCGTGGCGGATTTGCGAAGCTATAGCTCCCACCTCCCCTTAAAAAGTCGAAAAATTATGAAAAAAATTAAAAAATTTTGAATATTTTGAATATTTAAAAAAAATTGTATTAATTTAGTCAATTTAACTGTTGTAGGTCTCACTTTTCAAAAAATAAGGTGGCTACACAGTTCAGTCTTGAATAAAGTACTATATGCAATACGAGAGTAAAGTCGATTATTTCCTCGGGTGATTTACTGTAAACTCTCACCCGCGGGAATAATCAACGGCTTTACTCCCTTGTTGCATAATGTACTATTTTTTTTATTTTTGAAAAAAAAATTGTTTTGCCATTTCCTATTTTATGTATACTTTTAAATTATAAGAAACAATACTTGCGTTATCACAAAATTCTTCAATATTTTAAATGTACGTGCTTCAAATAGCTATATTAACCAAGTTTATGTATAATATATCAATGTTCATTACTGTAACTAAAATGACATAAAATTATAACATAGACTTATCAAAATATGACCTTTAAAACAGCGCTAAACAGACAACCTACCTATATCACTTTTAAAGTGTTGTTCGAGTCAAATAAGTGTAATTTTTTGCTATACAATGCCATAACAATATTTGACTTGCAAGCTCGATCCAGATGGCGCCGGGTACGCGTTGACCTTTAAATCGGTGCTAGTCTTTCCGTGAACTCACATGCCCAATGTAGCGAGCTTTGGGCGGGGTTCGTCACTAAACCATTATATTTTTTCTTTATAATTATTGCAAATTTTGCATAATCAAAGGCATTTTAAAAATCTGCAACTAAATTTCAAATGCTTTGAGCTACTCGTATGTCAATATACAGAGAGATGTTTATCGCGACGTGCCGCACTATGTTTTATTTTGACTTTGGTATGGACACAATTAAGTAGCGCCTGTTAGAATAAAGATGAAATAAAAAAAAAAGAATTGGAAAGCTTAAGGGTAATAAATTAAGGGAAAATTAGTCGCGTTTCACCTGCACCCCATTTACACCCCCGAAATTCACCCCCAATATAAAAAATTTGTATCAAAATGTACATTTTCTGCTCTCTTGTTAAAAAAAAATTGTTTTTATAGATCCTGTGGGTGAATTTATATGTTTTTTGGGTCGCTGAATCCGAATCCGGGGTCCGTTTGTCTCTATCACGTCAGGGTCAAGGTCATTTAGAGGTCAAATTGACGAAAGTCTGTAAAAAAATCTGAAAAAACGCATGTCTATGTTTTTTTGGGTCGCTGAATCCAAATCCGGGGTCCGTTTGTCCCTATCACGTCAGGGTCTAGGTCATTTTGAGGTCAAATTGATAAAAGTCCGTAAAATCTTGAAAAAATGCAGAGACCAACGGACCCCGCATTTGGATTTAGCGACTTAAAAAACATATCGATCCACCACAGGGTCTATGTAAATTTAGTTTATTATTTTGTATCCCTCTGTAATTTTTTCTAAATAATCCCGCAAATCGATAGAGCAGTTATTTTCAAGCAAAAAATGTTATGTACAATTATTTTATAAACCAATACTTTTTGCATTGTTTGCGATTAAAACTAAATTATTTAATCAAAAATTAATTGTGTCAAGAAATTGCTAAAAATTGCCGAAACGAAGTTATAGGTATAGCAATTATAAATAAAATTTCACAACTTACTCATGAATGTGCTATAAATTATATTACAATATTTAGTATTACATTATATTACAATATTTAATATTACAGTATATTACAATATTTAATATTACATTATATTACAATATTTAATATTACATTATATTACGATATATTGTACTACATTGTAATACATTATACGATAAATAAAATATATCCTTTCAAACACGAAGAACATTATCACAAAAAAATAATCTGTAGAGAAAATGCATTAAACAGCTGAAAATGAGAATAATTAAAAAAATGTATCTATAAAATCACAGTTGGATTGTACAATCGATTTTGCGTTTTTAAACTAGGAAGAATAGTTGCTAATAAGGTATAGTTTGTGTAAAAAATAGTTTTTTGCAAAAAAAAAAATTAATTTTGACCTTCAAATAACCTTGAAGTGACCATTTCAAAGCTAATGGGTCGAAATGGTCACGGGATGTCGATTCCACAAACTCGATTTATCGATTTCCCTGACGTGATAGGGACAAACTGACCCCGTATTCGGATTCAGCGACCCAAAAAAATATACACATGCGTTTTTTCAGATTTTTTTACAGACTTTCGTCAATTTGACCTCCAAATAACCTTGACCCTGACGTGATAGAGACAAACGGACCCCGGATTTGGATTCAGCGACCCAAAAAACATATAAATTCACCCACGGGATCTATAAAAACAATTTTTTTTTTGAACAAGAGAGCAGAAAATGTACATTTTTATACAAATTTCTTATATTGGGGGTGAATTTCGGGGGTGTAAATGGGGTGCAGGTGAAACGCGACTAATTTTCCCTTAATTTATTGCCCTTAAGCTTTCCAATTCTTTTTTTTTTTTTCATCTTTATTCTAAGAGGCGCTAATTAATTTTGTCCATACCAAAGTCAAGATAAAACATAGTGTGCCGTAGTGCGCGGATATGCCCCGGTTGACCGTGATATGCCTCGATTAACCGTGTTGTGCACTTCGATCAATTTCAGTCAACCGCGCAAGTACTGTGCGTGAGCCATGGCTCAACCTCACACGAACATTTCGCATATCCCAAGCGTACAGAGCGTGCCTAGATTTGATCTCTGATGAAAGCTTGAGCGAATCTACGCCGAATCTCGGGCTAACCTCGAATGAGGCTCCAACAAATCTCTATATTTAACCCCGCTGAAACTTGAATTTCTAGTTAGTCTCTGATCTAGTTGTTACGTAATAGTCTGCTTCGCTCAGCGAATTTGTACCTAATTTTCTGAAATCGAAGATGAAAATTTTAATTTCTGCTTAAGCTGTATATGTATGTTTTATATGTTGTACCTGACTCCCAAACAAATTTTCATCGCGATTCCTTCATTTGGCTTCGAGTTCTAGCTGGTCAAAGTTGAGGTTTTAAGCAATTTTTGCATTTTTTACCTATTTTCAATGATTTGTACCTCATAAGGGATGCATTTTTAACTAAAACTATCCAGATACTTTTGTTGTGAAATTTTCTGAATTTTTCAATAAAAATACTTTTAAAGTCCTATGTATATGTTAAGACTACCTTATTTGCATTTTAAACCTTAAAATATAAAAATCTGAACGTTTTATCCGGACTCCGACAACCTCAATACAGTAAAAATATACCTTTTTATAGTAAAAATGTAGCTGTAAAGTTTCAGATTGTGTTTGTATCGGTAGACATAAAATTTACTAGGTTATAAGTGTCAAATTTGCATGTAAAACCACTTATTAGCCATTATATCATGTTTGTTTTCAACATAACTTCTAGTAGAAGGTCAGGCACATTCTGAAACTTAACAGCTACTTTTTTACTATAAAAAGGTATCTTTTTACTGTATTGAGGTTGTCGGAGTCCGGATAAAACGTTCAGATTTTTATATTTTAATGTTTAAAATGCAAATAAGGTAGCCTTAACGTATATATAGGGCTTTAAAAGTATTTTATTGAAAATTTCAGAAAATTTCCCAAATAAAGTATCCCTTATAAGCTACAAATCATTAAAAATAGGCAAAAAATTTCTTGAAACTTCAACTTTGACCAGCTAGAACCCGAAGCCAAATGAAAGAATCGTGTTCAATAGAACATATGTATAGAATTTGAGCAGAAAATAAAATTTTCATCTTCGATTTCACAGAGAACCACCTCTATATATATATACAAAGCATATATATATATATGCTTTGTACATATATATATATATATATATATATATATATATATATATATATAT
>QLYP01000167.1:0-15646 GCA_016647725.1 Nasonia giraulti | reverse complement strand
ATATATATATATATATATATATATATATATATAGGTATTGTACAAAGCACGTATAGCACTAGCCCTCTGAATATACCGCTCTTCATTCGGAGCTCTCTTACTTATTCGCAGTCTATCCCTAATTATCATTTTTATGTAATACGTTCATTTTATAAATAGGAGATATTAACTTAAGCCTTCTTTCAATGTTCCAAGGAATTAAAAGGGCCACACTAAACTAATATTTTTAACATTGTATTTTTTTTTTTTTAATATCGCTGCTCCAATCGTGTGGTAAACGTCCCGCTGTAAACGCACTCCAAAGTCAGAACGGGGTATAAGTATGTGGAATCGATCTGACACAGCAAGCCAACACGTGTCAGTACCATGTGAATCGAACTTGAAGAGTAAACATTCTTATTCAATCCATGTTACATGAAAAAAGAAGAACGTAAATATTTTGTATGTTTATGCATTTTCGATTATCTAAAAATCCAAGTAAACCTAAGTAGTTGATCTTAGCAAGTTCAACCTTACGGAAAAATCCTCTGGGGCTCCTCTACAGGTTATCCTGTAGGGATTCTATTTCGGTGTAAGAAAATACATTTCATAAAATGACACTAGTATCATTGTGGTGATTTATAGAAGTACCATATGGATAATAACATTTAACATAGGTGTATGTTAATGCTAACATTTCTTACATAAATAAATAACAAATAGAATTTCTATAAGAAGACCTGCGGAGTAAGAAAATTTTTGACAAATTCATGATGGTAATCCTGTAGGTAAAAAACGCAAAATACATTCAGAATTTCCTATAGGATATCCCCATAAGATTCCTACAACATAAGCTGGAAAATTTCATGTACAAAATCCTGCAGGGTTATATGATAAAAGCACTATCAGTAAAAAAACAATAGTAAATCGCTAAATTCTGCTCGGAATATTTTATAAGATAAATTATTTAAAAATTAAGCACATGATTTTTGAGATATTTACTGGTCACGCTATACAGTAAGTACGCCTTTATAAGAATCCTGCTGGGTCACATAGGGGTCATGCAAAATCATATAAAAAATAAACAAAAAGGCGTTAGAGCGGTACGAATAACGTCTAGCACGCGGTAAGCTCCCTTAATAATTTAAAAAACTCTTTTTTAATAACAAATATCTAGTGCTAAATTTGTATAAGAAAAATCGTAATATTTACCAGGAAATTTATAATCTGATTATTGATTATTTTCATCACGCTTCTTATTGTATCAAACCATCTTGAGCATATTTTTCAACATTATTTATCATATAATATGCACGAAGATTTTTTTATACTCATATATCGTCGGTCCCTACGAAGAGTAGTACGGTTCAGATTTGCTACAAAGACTAGTACGGTTCAGATTTGCCGCGAAGACTAGTACATTTCAGATCTTTCTCACATGAAAAAATCCAATTGTTTTGGAGATAAACAAATAGTAATTTCGGTTAAAATTAATACACTGAGAGAACTATATATTAAAATTTACTACATATGTAGGAAAAATTACTATATTCGATAGTAACGGCAGGTCATACTCGCTCCATGACGATTTTTACTATATTCATAGTAAAAATTGTTAGACTTATATTAAAATTTGTTACGTGTTTACTGGAAATTACTATATTATATAGTAAAAATTATTTTAAGAATTTCTCCGTGCGCCAGAATTTGAGGTTATAAAGTTGATTTATGCAGTAATCAGAGACCAAAATCTATAATTTTTTGTTTATCTGGTATTATTAAGTGATAAAATATCATTCGCTGCTATTATTTATTGATTTTGGTCAACTTATTATTAATATTAACCCATGAGTAAATGTGATTAATATATCAGATTTAAAATTTACTACATAACAGTACTGTTTGGGTAAGTGGTCAGCGCGCTCGTCTCCCATTCCAGAGGTCCCGGTTCGATTCCCGTCGTAGAAAAATTTCTTTCTTTCGTTTATTTGTTTCACTTAACAACATTAAATATCAATAATAATAATCATATTCGAATAAGCGCATAAAATTGCCAAGCAAAAAAATTAATTTAATTGTAGTATAGAAATTACTATCTGAGATAGTAAAATTGAATACAAAGCAAGTATAACCCTCCGTTACTATATAATATAGTAATTTTTCCTGCATATGTAGTAAATTTTAATATCTAGTTTTCTCAGTGTACTAAATCTCATAACTATTTAAATATCGAAATTTTTGGAAACTTTAAAAATATTGCAATTTTATCATTTTTACCAAAATAACTATTTGTTTTTCTCCAAAATAATTAGATTTTTTCATCTGAAATTCGTCTTTGCGGCAAATCTGAACCCTACTAGTCTTTGTAGCAAATCTGAACCATACTACTCTTCGTAGGGACCGACAATATAATGTAATAGTACTAAATGAAAAAATTATATTGTAACAATGAACTGTATCTTTCATCCAACGAAATTATTTTAAATTATTAATTTATTTAGTCGTCCGTGATAGAATAACACTATTGATACCGACTATTGTCATTCAACTCTATCTATTCGGTTGATTGTTGGTTAACAAACCAAATGCAATAATAAAATAACCTGCATTATTTAAAGTGGTAGTTGCGTATATTGTCATAAAAATAAAATTTACAAAATATGTGTGATACAAGAGTAGGATATAATTAAATGGTGTAAGTTAATCAGTTTGAATGTTACAAAGATAGAGATGATAATAAAAAAAATGTATGTGATGAGTAAAATTTTCAAAATAATTCAACACAAGTATGCATGTATACATTTAATAATATGGATAGGCATATTTTTTGCACTATCCAGCTCTGTAAACAATACATTATAATTAAAGTTTATAGCTATAAATGAATGTCACGTACAAAGTAGATTTTATTAAAGTTTTGTAGCAGTAGTTCAATGTGTGATGAAATAATATCTCAGACATCAATAATATATCTTATCAAATTTAGATTTTAACATTGCATGGAAGGCTGTTTTATTTATAATAAAATATGTTAAAAAAAGTAAGATTCACTGACGCAATACATTGAAATACACACATACATAAAAATGCAAGTGCTTCTTTTTCAATTGGTAAATTGGTATTAAATGTTAGCTATCAATAGATACTATATGATTCTATTGCATTATCGGATGATTTTCCTACTTCTAAAATATTAATGTAATACTGTAATAAAATAACATACTGTGAAAATATCGTGCAATTAATTATATGTAAAATATGCTTGAATTCTAAAATGTATACACTGTATAATAATCATCTGTTGTTTTAAACTATTAATATATTGCTTGCACATTTATTAAACATCGTAAATTTAATTTATATATATATATATATATATATATATATATATATATATATATATATATATATATACACACACACAAACAATCAAAAACGTTTGTAAAAATTATTTGAAAATACAAAAATAGTTAAAGTACTACTAAATATAGTATATTTATGGTTATTGAAAAAGAAAATGTGATTGCAGTACTTGTGGAAATCTAGATCATAGCATTAAATTCTATGGACTCATCTTTGTTAAACCTAACTCGCATACCATGGAAAAACGCATTAAATTTCGTTCTGAATCCTGAATTTGTCTTTTTGTAGATTATTTTGTCTTGTGATTCCGAATTGTGTGTCTCTGCGGCGCTGAAAACTTCACGTATGCGATCTAAAGCTGTTCAACAAAAAAGGAATAATCATTATGAGTAGTTGTAAATTATTAATTAATAAAAATTAATACCCTAGCAGAAACTTTACCATTTGCCAATATTTTTACCAGCAGATGGCAAAGAATTTTAGTTATCTTACAGATTTCAATTTGTTGAATGATTTGATTAGCCAAATAAATTTGTAATATTATATGTTTATAAAAATAACATATATATTTTTTTTTAAGAAATAAAATTTTTAATAAGTAAATTTTAAATAAAATGTACGGTTTATAATTATGTTTATAGCTGAATAATAAACTTTGTGCATATAAATGCAATATATCAGCAATAGATCATCTCTGGTTGAAATTCGAATATTCATAATGGGCTAGAAACTACGAAATAGCTATGAGAAATAACCTATAACTAGCCCTGTTAAAAATGGTCAATTGTTAAATTATCGATTAAATTCTAAGCAATATATCTGAATCTCATTTTTTGCATAAGGACTTGATTAAAATCGATAGAATCGATATAACAATCGATAGGAATTGATGAAATTCTATACAAAAAAGGATGAGCAAAGGTAATAGAAACTAAAGTTTGGTATTAACCATCGACTCAATTTTTGTTATCTGTAGTAAAACCTATTGACCTGTTGATTCTAATCAATTTTAATCGAGTCTTTATAGAAAAAATAAGATTCAGAATTAGCATAGTATTCGTTGATAATTTAATCAATCTATATTGACTTTTTTAATATTTATATGTATATTTGACAAGTATATCTATCTATATATATATATATATATATATATATATATATATATATATATATATATATATATATATATATATATATTGATCGGTGTGTGAAATTACCAGCACAATAACTAAATTTCGTCCAATTTTTACCATTTGAATATCATTTAAATCGGTATTTTTTGCATATTAAAAAGTGTTCTACAAAGTTTTGTGTATAATGAAGCATTTGCAATGTGAAAATAGGGAAGACCCTTTGAGTCTCGTAGCGACCCTTGTAAATGTGGCCCATGTTTTTATGATTACGGGCGAGCATAATAGAATTCGGTGCGTCTTGGTTCACGCGCTAGTCTTCACCGCATAGACGACAGAGCGTGCTACTCTTCGTCTGAAGCCCGGTTTTGGAGTTAGTTTTCGCCGCATGGAAGACAGAGAGTTTTCGTTTTCGTTGCGAGCTCGCAACACGTACTATTCTTACTACTACTATTCGATGCAAAGGTTTCTTAGCGAGCTAGTCATCGCGGCAATCTAGGTTTTCGTGCGATCATTCTTTACAAGTCGTGAAATGAGCTAGAGTTCGCAGTTAGCTGAGTGGTGCCAGTCTTCGTTAGGAGCGTGGATATGTACACTGAGAAAAATTTGATAGTAGAAATTACTATTTGGGATAGTAATTTTTACTGCTTTTCATAATAAATTGGTAACAGACTTTTAAGATATTAAATTTTACTATCCAAAGATAGTGATTTTGGATGAAATCGAATTTTTAAAAATTTAATTTAATATCGCTTATTTCTATATTTTACACCTATTAGGTACTTCGCGCTGTTATTACTTTATTATTTATTATTTTTATTGATTATTATTATGCTGTTTGGAAGAGAGAGATTAAATTTTTTGCGGCGACGGGAATCGAACCTTATTTTTATTTTAAAAAGACTTTTATTTGCTTAGATTATACTGTAAGATACAAATTTACTGGTGTAAATGAAGCATCAACAAAAACCTGGTGTTTATCGGTAGTGAATTAAGTTACATGGCCCTCTGAGGAGCATCTCATACTTATACATTATAGATGATAACTAGTTATAAGCGTTAAAAAATTAAAAAAAGTGGTAAGCGCTGACAAATCCGCCAATGGTGCTAATCTACGTAATAATGTGTGTGTGGTAGTAAAAAGGAATAAAAAAACCTACAGACCATTATCTTAAATAAGAGAAAAAGGACGAGTACGAAATTTTCCGAAAAATCTTTACTTACTTAGTTAAGTTGTCGGAGTAATGAAACTAAAGAGTAACGCTGAATCATGACAAAGTTCAATAGCTCGATACAATAGTACTAAGATGTAGATATATTCTCTATTAAAGCTGGGAAACAGTGGATTAGTTGCCAAGCGGTATCCTATATTGACAACGCCTTACTTCGTCTAATCGCTTGGCGTCGTCTGCGAGCCACCAGTATTTTTTATTGGTTTTATAATTATTTTTTATATCGTGAGTAGGAAGGACAGTGGAATATTTTTGAGGAATTTCATTTGGCGGTAATGAGGTAGAAATAGTTTTGTTTGAACTATGTCTGGGTAAATGGTATAGCAGGGGAATGTTATTAGGTGAGGTAATGTAACCGGTGCTATCAAAGTACATAAACGACTGAGGTAGTAAGTATCCAGTGCGCGCTCTTTCGATACAGTCGGGCTCGTTGTGTATACTAAATTGTTTTAGATATAGTGATTGTCGATATGTTTAATGTTCGCATAAGAGTCGCGTGTTAACTTAATCATAAAAGAGTCTATGCGAGGTACATTTGCTCGGTCGTACAGTTGCCTATTACTGATAAAATATTTACTATCTGATTTACGGTATAGATGCAATGATGCACGGAGACATGATCTTTCGAACTTTCGAAGTTTTTCAGCTAATAAGGCGCTAAGATTCCACCAAACTGGTACATCATATGTTAGGATAGGACGGATAAGAAGCAAGTAACAAATGACCTTGGCTCTCTCTGGCATTGACTTATTAAAATAGAGTCTATTGTGGGCTCTAAAAGCATTTTTAGCTTTGTTTAGTTGTGTATTTATTTAGTCTAAGAAGGTAGTCGAGTTGGACTCCTAGATATTTGACAACTTTTTTTGTGCTCAATTGTGTATTTTGAATTATTTTGATGAACGTTAACTTTAAAATTTTGTATTTCAGTTCGAATTTTAGAAATGAGAAATCAGAATGGTTTGTAAAAAAAGAATAGTTTTGCATTTCGACGGATTTATGCGGAGATTCCAAAGCGAATAGTGTTAATTAACTTTATTTACTAGATATTCAAGTTTACTTTCTACTACCGATGGGGATTTATCGTCAACAAGAATGATGAAATCATCCGCAAAAGCTACCGAGTGCGCGTTACCTTTATTGAGTCCGAATAGTATAGGGATGTTATATGTGAAAATGTTAAAGAGTTCTGGCGAATTAACGGTGCCTTATATAAGGCCTTCAATTATATCGAAAAGATGACTGAAAATTTGATCGCCATTGTAGGTCACGAATTTTCAATTTGTTGTCATGTGCCAAATTAGTTGGACAAGATCAATAGGGAATTCCAGTTCTAATAGAATAAAAAGCAAGCTGAATATCCAGACCAAATCAAAGGCCTTTTCAAGATCAATGAGGCAAGCATCGACGACGAGGCCGTTATGGAGAAGCGTGTTGATATCGTTAGTGACTTTATGCAGCGCGTGAGTAGTAGAGAGCTGATTTCGGAATCCGAACTGATTTTCTGTTAGTACGTTGTTTCGTTCTGTGTATGCATTGAGTGTGTGATTTATAACTATTTCAAAAACGGGGTTAGGCTAATCGGTCGGTAACTTGAGGCCTCGTTATCGGGTTTACCTTTTTTTAAGTATCGGGAGGACTTAAGCTTTTTTCCATTCGTCAGGGTAAAATTTATTATTTAGGAAGTTATTGAAGAGTACAGTGTAGTCTTTGATAATTTTGACAGGGAGATGTTTGAGTATGATAGGAGGAATATTATCGAGACCAGAAGATATTTTGTTTGGCAAGTATTTGAAAATTAATTGGGTTTTATAGGTGTTAGTAAAGAAAAGAGTGTCATCGGGTTGGGAATGGTTATGCGCTGGGTTTGCTATATTGAAGTTAGTGATTGTGACATTATTGATACGTTGTTTTCAAAAGTTCCAATAAGTTTAGTTATTAAGTTATCGACATGAGCCTTAAGCTGGATGTTGGTGTTAGTAAAGCGAGGAGAGTTAATTGTCTCATAATAAGCGCCAAAGATGTTCAAGATATCTGTCGGATTTTCGACTATGAGTTTATTGTTGATAGTAGGAAGATTATTAATATCGTACTGAGCTCGCTGGAGCAGCGGGCCGTCTTTATGAGCAACTTCAAGTCTGTCTAGTTTTCGTTGTGTTTTAGGTCGGAAAAATCTATTAACTTTGGGAAAGAATGATTCAGGATTGCAGTGGTTGATGGCTTTAAATTGGCAGTTCCAGTATTTATTATATGCAATCGAGTATTCGGCTTTGATATTTGTGTTGACTTCATTTTATGATTGATTTGATATAGTTAATGTGATTGGTAGTATTGACGATAGAACTATTGAGTCTATATAGTTTATTAAGTGAGGAGATTAAAAAAGATTTAGATTTATGAAGCTGGAGCTCCGGCATGACAGTCGAGTGCGCTGACCATTTACCTAAACAGATCTGTTACGTACAAAATTTCAGATCTAGCTAATGTATTAATTGATGTACGAACTAAAGTTAATAAAAATTAACGACGATTAATAATAAATAATAAAGTTAAATCAATAGACACAGAAACTCATTATAATAAAATAAGCGTAAAATGTAGACTAAAATACTGATTAGTGCAGGAAAAAAAATTAAATTCAAACCTTACCACTGAGAATATTATAATTTTTCCCACATTTAATACTACATTTTCCCATCTTAGGTAGTAAAAATTAAGTTTTTTGAAAGCCGTAACAATTTTTACTATCTGATGTAGTAAAAATTAATATCTCTTATAGTGAATTTTACTATAAAAGATAGTAAAAATTACTAGTATCCGAGTCTGTTACCAAATTATTCTCCGAGATGGTAATTTTTACTGTCAAATTTTTCTCAGTGTAGAACACGCATTATGAAGATATTCATGATTTTCTCATTGTTTCATTTTTTTGACCGAGTGCCTTTTACATAGCTTTTTTCCACACGGAAAAAACGGTTTGTAACGGTAACAAACCGCTTGGCAAAATACGCACCAACTATTTTTTTGGTTAATCTCAGGTGAGATCTCACGCTAAAATCTCATCTAACCAATTTTTTGTCTTTTACGCGTTTTAAACCATCAGTCGATTGGTGACTTTTTAAAAAAAATTCAAACTTAGAAAATTTTTCAAAAATTTGGACTTCATTTTTTTTTTAAGTCAAAATTTGTAATAAATTTTCTAAGTACGAATTTTTCAAAAAAGCTAATAATTGACTAAAAATGGTTTTAAACGTGTTAAAACAAAAATAAAATTGGTTACACGGAAAAAAATGGTTAGTTGTGATAACCAAGTACTTGGTTGGGATAACCAAATTGCTTGGGAAAATACGCACAAACTATTTTGTTGGTATCATTAACCAAGTGGACTTAGTTAAGAAAAATTGGTAACCATAACCAACTATATGGTTTTATTTTGTGTAGTCGCGAGGCGACAAACACTATTTAATCTTGGTTATTCTAATCAATATATTGGTTTGTAATACAAACTAAATATATCAACAATGATAATTAATTTGTCAGTATAACCAAGATAATTGTTGGTTCAAGAAATAATTTAGTTCCGATTACTAAAAAAAATAGTCAAGTTTGTTTCCAGAACGATGAAGAGAAAAATTGTTTTCTGATTCTTTTACTTTTTTGTATTTATTATTTATTGTTTATTTATTTATTATTAATTATTATTATTTATTTATATATGCTGATTTATTTTATAGACCCGTTTACAAGTGTGCTATTATTTTTCACATTTAATTTATATGTTAACAATTTTACAATACAATTAATATATCTGAAATAAATTTCTCCCTCACTGGGGATCGAACTCGTGTCCTTCAAGTCCAAAGGTGGAGACTCTGTCGTCGCGCTAGCGATGCAGTTGGTATATAAGAAAAATTTTGAAAATATAAGCTGCAACTCGGATTTCAACTAATATCTTGGTAATTACAACATTTTTTCCGTGTAAATGAGATTTTGACGTGAGATCTCACGTGAGATTTTTTAATAGGGTAGGTAACCGCTGGTCAATAAGGAGTATGATTTTGGTTGGTTAATTTTCTACTATGGTAATTATAGCAAATTTTGTTCTCTCATATTAGAAATTATATTTTATTTAAATTTGAAACTCACATGTAACATTATTATATTGTTATGATTAATAAATGCATCTTGAGTATAATATTAATATATTGTTAGTCTTCATTGTACAAACTTCCAATATTAATAATAATACTTTTTTGAATTTAAAGGATTAATTATTGACATGGAATAAAATATACATTATATCAGATAAAATTACCTATTTTCAAGTCCATTTCATCCATTTCTTTATCATTAATCTTAGCTAATTCTTTCCTGAAACTGCGCGTTAATTTTTTCCTTATATAATCGGCCTCTATTTCTTGTTTCGTCCTTGGTATTCTGAATCTAATACAGCAACAAATCATTATTGTTACAGCTAATATAACTGACAATACCATTCCAACTAATTGCCAAATTCTTATTCCAGCCACTTCATTTTCTAACCATTCCGGTTCTCTCTCTTGCTCGATACATTCTTGACTTAAGTTAGTGTTCCCCTTAGTGCATGGAGGAAATGATGAAGAATAGTCTAATAATGTATTTGCTGAATCCATTTTATTACTTGATCTATTATTCTGTAGAATAAACAAATTTCAAGTAAAGCGTCGGATTTTTTATTTTATATTTAATATTAAAATAGAAGTTGATGAATACTAGTAATTTTTCAAACCAAAATTTTAAATTACTAAAAAATCTTGCAAAATTATATTGTAACTTACAAATTTTTGTACTTTTGTTATTACTTAAAATAAAAATCATGTAATTTCATGTACTTAAATGGACTTTTCTTCGTCATGGCGAAGTCAATATGATTTGGAATAGCAGGTCGTTCCAAAACTTATCCAGGAATACTGAGCAGTATCTGAAGTTACCAAGCTGCTATAAGGGTGCGGTAGATAATAACTAGCCTTAGGCACTCCCTACTTTTCTACACCACTAACAGAGAAATACACTTTCCTTTAATTAAATCAATACATACTTCCAGAAATAATCCTTAGGATGAATTTCTGTATTATTGAATCTGTATCTCTACTGTATTGCATATTTTTTATTCATATAAGTTTACGTATAGATTACGATTTTATAAAACATAAATTATAATTTTAAAAATTATATAAAACAAGAAAAATCGCAAAAAAAAATTTTGTAAAAAGTACACAAATTAAGCGTTGTTTTACTCACTTCAAATTGATGAGCAATAAAAAATAATTAAAAAATTCTCGCTATGCAGACCGCCCGCGCGCACACACACACACACGTATATAACCTGTGTTAAAAACCAAATATTGCAGCAAAGTATCATCCATCGCACTAGAGCGCACGTTGCAGTTTTCTATTCCTAATATATAATATAGAAAAAAGAATCCCTAATCACACAGAACGTTTTTTAAATGTTTAAAAAACGCTTGGATTCCAACTTTTGAAAGTTGAAATTAAAAGTTGGAAAACGTTAAGAAAACGTTTGATAAACATTCGAATGTCCAACTCATCTGCAATTTATACAGATAATAAAACGTTTAAACTACGTTTGAATTACGTTTCTTAAACATATTTAAAACGCTTATAAAATTTCGGAAATGAATGGATAAAAAGTAATTGAATAAATTTATTCTATTATATTTTAAAAAACTAAATCCTTCCAATTTTGCATCTTTGGCCTAAATCTATTTTAAATTATTTTAGATATAATTTTTAATTGATAATTTTCCAATGTTAAACGTTTTAAACACTTTAAAAAAACGTAATTTAAACGTTTTACAATTTGACAAAATTGTAGATGAGTCGAACATTCGAACGTTTAACAAACGTTTTTCTAACTTTTCATTTCAACGTCCAAAAATTTGACAATAAACGTTTTTTGAACATTTTTGTTAGTTCGCGCGGAATCATTCAGATTCGTCAAAATTTGTCAATCCACTCCATGTCACGCCCTCAACAAAAGCAGCAGAGGCCCTGCAGCATCATCGCCGCTACGGAGAGCAGCAGTAAGAGTCGCGAGTCGTGAGTGAATAGCAATCAGCTTTAGTGTTAGATTTAGTTTAACTTTAATTTCTCATTTGCCTATTGTATTATAAGTTTTTAGGAGGTTATCTTAAAAACTTGCTTAACTTTGAACATTTCGTTTTTCAAATCATTAAATGAGAAAAACTTATGATGATTTAATAATTTTTTCACTAACTTGCTCTTTGAAATCTGAATATTCTTATGTACCGTGTTTTTTTTGTGAAAAATGCTAGTCTTCGCGGCAAAAGCTTAAAACTGCGATATGCTCTTCGGGGCAGGGAATGAAAATGTGGTATTCTTTGTGAGTAGTCTTGGACGTGCTAGTCTTCGTTGAGAGCGAGCTATATGCACTGTATGTGCTAAGTGAGGTATGAGTAGGTAATGAACAAGTCGTTTCGCGATTCGTAGCATAGAGTACATGCCAAAATAATAAATAATCAATAAATAGTCAAAATAAGTAAAAAACGTACACCCTGAATATTGTCACTCAATATAATATTTTGCATAGATTTAGAATACAGTAATAAACAGCATGTCTGTACCTGGAAAGAAGAAGAATCATAAAAAATCATAAAATTACAAAGGAGAATAGCCTCAAAAGGTTCAGGACTAACGGCTAAGGAAACGCCTAGATCCGCCGACCAGCTTTATCCATGGACTAGAAGCCCAACAGCTGATGCTATTTCAAAAGTGGAGGCAACGGCAACGAATGCTACCTGTTGAAAAAGTGTATTTTTAAGCACAATATAATAAGAGTCTAAAGGTTACGCAAAGCTCTTCCTTAACCTAAAGTTTCAGTGCATTTTATCAACGTTTAATAAGTAATTTCGCAAATGAGAGAGACGCAAATTTTGACCTACTCCGTGTCGTCATACTCGCGTTCCTAAAGTTGCCAACCTAGTCAAAATCCACGATATCACAGTATATCTTACCCCTACAGAAAACTGAACTTACCATAAGTAAGTTAGTATAAGTAATATTGATGATGATGGCGCAGAAAGTGTCGGTTTTTAAAAGGGGAGACAGTGAAAAAACGCAAGAGTTCACCTCACCTGCGGATCTGCACGCTATAGCAGCTTCCCATGGTAGCAAAATCAACGATGACAATGATTGTAACAAAAACGTCGACGATAGAAAAGCCATGACTATCAAGGCAACTAATAGCATCGCTATTACCAGCAAAAATTGACTAGGCCAAAGGATCACGAGAGAGGCAGGGAGCAGGGCACTGAGAGCGAATTTTCTCAATGCTACCTCGCTCTATGCGCATATGGAGATGTTTCGGCAGAACCTTGCGGCTGCTTGTCCCTTCTTCTATCTCTTTGGTGTGACTGAGAAACGCTTCGGGAACAAGGTTTATGAAGTGTTCGCGTAGATTAACGGCTACTCGCTTCTGCGTCAGGTTAGGAATAAGCGGGGAGGAGGTGTAACCCGGTCGACCTCGCGAGACGCGGAATTTGTCAGAGAACTCGCCTGTGAACTGAACTTAAAATTAGTAGATCATAGCGAGACTCTCCACGTCAGGAATTATCACACATGGATTGTCGTGATCTTTACTGGCGAAGACAACTTAGTGCTAAATGCGAGCAATTCACTGGCGACTTTTCAAGGCAGCCACAACATCATAGTCGTTGAAATTCAATATCAGGCGATAGAGCCCCCTGCTCTCAACAGTTTTATATACAGGGACTTTAAATCGACTGGTCGTCAGTCAATTGCTCCGAAAGCGGAATTGACACCCGACTAGAACATCTTAGTCAGTACATCATGACTGTCATTGACCAACTTGCTCCGCTGAAACAATTCTAACTGAGACAGAAAGACGACCCTTCATTGGTCGACACCGAATTGAGACATTTATACAGTTGATAAGAAACTTTAAGAAGAGAACACAAACATGCCCGGCGAGGCAATAGACGACGTAACGACCTGTGGACGGAATATCAATTTCTCATTGTCGAGGCTAAACAATGTACAAATCAAGCGCGAGAGAATTTTATTCAACATAGAGTTTTCGATGCTTCAGAAAACAACAAGAACGTCTAGAACGAATTACGGAGTCTTGATTTGATCACAAAGGCTTAAGAGGATTTACATAGTTTCACGGATCAATTGAACACATATTTCGCTGGGGTATTCATATTTGATGCTGAGCGTGAGGCTGATCAGGCGATGTCCTGGATGATACTAGTGCATCTTTTTCTGTGTTGCCTAATCTAATTATTTATAATGAGATAGGCGTGTAGCTAGAATACTCGTGTATATGCGAAATACATATAATTATTTATGTAACACGCGAACGATTTTCGCGTTTTTCGTACCTATTAATAGGGACAAAAGTGACTCTTTTTTGACCGGCGGGCAAAAAATTAATTTTAGCGGGCAATAAAAACCTTTATTGCCCGCATATTCAAACAGCTGGCAATAATGGCCTTTATTGCCCGCTAAAAAGTCTTTATTGCCCGCAAATTTTTTTTTTTGTAATTTAAAAAAAAAGTTGATTTTGATTCTACATGGAAACATGGCGGGAGGGAAAGGACCTCCCGATAAAGGCACGAAAAGTTTTTTGAAGTGCCACAGTAATTGTGAAGCTACCACGGTGATCTGTATAGTTTGTGACGGTGCTTTCCACCAGAGTTGTGCTCGACAAAAAAAAACTGGTATTTATAAGTGATAGATTGGTGATTTGCCAAGATCATCCCAAGTTAACCTCAAAAATTAATGAAAGTCTACTAAGCGATTCGGCCAGATTTTTTATTGCTACCATTAAACTGAAACAATCTGAAGAAATAAAGATATACTAGCTGAACTATCAAATAAGTCTCATGAACTAAATGCTTCAATTAGAGATTTTGAAGGCGAATGTGAACATCTTAATAAAGAAAATGAGCTTTTAAGGCAACTGAACAGCGAACTGGAAGAAAAGAACGCTATGTTGCGAGATTCTCTAAACCAGGATATTTTTAAACAATCAATTCGACAAACTAACTCTAAAACCTTTGCTGAGATTGCAAGTAGCACCAAGCCGCAACCTAAGCGCATCCCTAAAATTATCATTAAACCTAACAGTGATTGTACAAAAATGGAAATCAAAGAGTGCATTACCAAGTGTTTAATTAAAGAAAAAAGCATTCAAACGAATGATGTCTACTGTCTAAAAAAACGTAACGAGATAATGGTGAAGTGTATCAATGTTGAAAGTGTAAACAAGACTGAAAGACTGCTGAAAACCAAGTTAAGTGACTTATGTGAAATAAAACTTGAACAATTAAACAACCCAAAAATCAAAATTGTTGGAATAGAAAACTGTTCAAATCTGGACATCAAAAGCATTGAAGAAGACATCAATATCAGAAACTTTCCTGATTTTGACTCTAAATTAAATGTTTTACACATGTATGCGAATAGCAAAACTAACCTCACTAGTGTACTAGCTGAAGTTACCTCTGAAGTATACAAATATATCAGAGAAAGTAAAAACAAAATCTTTGTCGGATGGCAATCTTGCAGAGTATTTGACCTAATAAACATCAAACCATGTCTGAAATGTGGGAGATTTGGACATAGTACTGTTAAATGTACTAATCAATCTACTTGTCTCAGATGTTCACAGAAGCATAAAACAATTAGTTGCACCAGTACCACGCTTGCCTGTCCTAATTGTAGTTTCAGCAACTCCAAGTTTGAAACCAATTACAACACCAATCATGATGCTACGGATTATAATATGTGTATTATATTAAAAAACAAAATTAAGAAATACATTGAGACAACTGATTATCCGGTGCAATCTAATTTACCGACGGTTAAACCAATACCGATAAATTACCATATGGAGATAAA
>QLYP01001666.1:0-10210 GCA_016647725.1 Nasonia giraulti | reverse complement strand
TGAAAATCATCAAAATCGGTGAGTTCGGGTTGGGTACCTTTCCTTGTTTGAAGTTTGTCGTGTGAAGGTTTTTTTGAAATTACGCCGAACATGTATGCCTCTTTGTATTTTGTTACGATTATTTCGCCTACGGAACGTTGTTTTTCTAAGAGCTCCTCTGCATGTATGTAGCGTCTTTTTATCAAAGCGTTCAGTACTTCTGTGTCAAGGATCGTGTCTTCTGCCAAGATATAAACAAGGTTGCGTTTATGCACAAACGCGAGATCAATCAGGCTTTGTACCCCAGTGAATAGCTCTTTGTCATTAGGATCTCTTTCCCACTCTGGTGAATCTTGTTCTGGTCGCGCCTCAGCTATTAAATAGCGTGCCATGGCTTCCCTCACGTGAGGGTTTCGTTGGAAGTTTTTAGGTTGTTCTTCTTGCTCTGATTTAGATTCCGATTCTTCGTCAGATTCATTCTGTATTATAATATACGGCGTGAATTGATCGCCTGTTAGGTGAAAATGTATAAACTCCTTACCCTCGTTTAGTTTGAAGTGATATGAATTATTTCAGTTATCCGTTTAGAAATATACGCTTACGTTGTATCCAAACTCCCTCGAAAATATATATATGCAATCCGCGTCTCCGTACTCGAAGTCTGATAGCAAGATGCGGCGTGCCTCTTCTAGATCACCACAGGTTTCTACATGCGGGCTGCACAAGAGTTTCTATCTCAGTTGACTCGGTGTCGTTTGTAGATTTAACATTTTTATTATCAAGTTTAACAGGCAGTTTCTTGGTGGCTTTATTGGTAAGTTTCTATCGTGCGTTAGTCGCTTGGATGGTTCTGCGCAATCTTCATACTGTGAGTACACGCAATATCGACGGATCGTTGCATCAAAATCTGTTTCCGTGTATGGTGTCGGGGTAGGATGAGCACTGGGTGTTGTACCCATAGTTGCTGCTTGATCCAATCGGTTGCTGGTTGATCGTTGAACGAGTACTTCATCAGCTCTACAGACTTGTGGCGGCTTCCTCCTTTTATGGGACTAATATTATCGTGTTTGCTCCATATTATGAAGGCGTAGGTCGATGTCTCCCCTGGATGCTTCTGAAGCACTGCTCTCAGGCAAGGGTTTTGCGTTAGCTCGATCGTTTATTTGCAGTGTAATGTGATAAAAATCTTATCTCGTTCCCGCCTTGGGTTGCCATTCGTCATCTGAGGAGTTATCTGGACCTGTGCTCTCAGTGTAAACTACAGACCGTCGTTTTCTCTCTCTTGGGTTTCCAGGGTATTCAGATTCTGTCGATATTCTTTCTTTGTCTGCAGTATTGGCTGATTCCGGAAGCTTTTTGGATTTGCCTCTTTCCCTTGTTGTTTTAAATCGTAATATCGTAGCGTCGTGCTCTTGCTTCCTGCCAACTTGTACAATTCTGCTTTTTGCCTCTCTGGATTTTCTTCTTCTTTGTCGAGGTTAGGATTTCTAGTGAGTACATCTGCGAGTCCTAGGAATTGTTTAATTTTCTTAGCGTTTGTCGGTATTATAAATTTATTCACTGTTTTTATTTTCTTAGAATCTGCTAGAATCTGTTCTCCTCCAGTGATATGTCCCAGAAAGTGTGATTCTTGCTACAGGAATTGGCACTTCATAGGTTAGATTGTCAAGTTGGCGTCGTCTAGTCTTTTCATCAAGCGTCGCAATTTCTTACCGTGCTCTTCAAGATCCCTAGCGAAAACGATTATATCATCTAAATAGACGTACAGTTCTGTCCCTTGTAAGCCTGCAAGTGCTGAGAAGCCACAGATAAAGCCGCGGCGCCCGCGCTACTATTTACTTCTATGTTGGGATTCGCATTTTCCATCACAAAGAAATAAATGCGTTTCTTTGTTGTCTCTAATATATTTTGACTTATATCATGTTTTATTATGCCAAACTATGATTTTCAACAAAAATATTGATAACAACAGCTACCTTTAATATAATACACGAGTGTGTCATTCACAAAATGCTCAAATCAAATCAAAAAATGTTAGGACTGTTAAGTTAGCCGCAACAAGTGTTAGGACCGTGAAGTTGGCCGCACAGATATATACAGATGGATATTGCTCTCTCATCGGTTTTCTGCATGTTCGCTCACATGTAGATTTTACTGTCTAGGTGTAGAAATTATTCGAGGGTAAGTAAAGTCTTGAGAGTTGTTCCCTGATTGATCATTATATAACTTAACTTTAAGTTAAATAAGCCCTTTATATTGACCAAAAATAATGTTGTTGCTTCATTATGATTAAATATAATAAACTTGACTTTGGTTGAACATATTTGAATTTATATGTACTTCTTTGCCTTCAAACAATCCTCATGCAGAAGCATATAAAATGATGTATGAAATAGAAAATATTGATGCTCATAATAATAATATAACACCTTCTGAAATAGTAATGTCATTAACACGTGATAATCATACACATAATAAATCATATTTCGCAACATGCAGTGAAGTTGCTGTTGTATATATAGAAAATTATGGCGAACCTCCGTTTGACCGTGATATACGTATTTATCAAAAAAACCGAAAAACTACAACAAATAAATATTTTCAGCAAACTACTTGAACCAATGACATATCCTTTGATTTTTCCTTTTGGTCAACCAGGATGGCAACCTTATATAAAATGTACCAAAAAAGAATATAAAAATAATATATCTACACTACAGATTTATTCATATAAATTAAGCATACGTGATGATTTTAATCCTTGTTTGAATTCGTAAAATTTTTCACAACAATTCATTGTTGTTGTATGGACAAGGTTCGAAGGATATCGATTATATTACTTACGTACTCACCAAGCACAATTGAACTGAAATGAATAAAGGATTCATGGATTACATTTCCAATCAGGCAAATATTGATAATTCTCGAATCAAAAAAATGGTAATATTACCATCATCTTATATAGGTAGTCCTAAATCAATACAACGAAATTATTTAGATTCAATGACTTAACTACAAGTCGACGGAATACCAGATATTTTTATAATAATAACATGTAATCCAAATTGGAAGGAAATTCATGAGAATTTATTGCCGTATGAAAACACAATAGATTGTAACGTCGCCGCCTTTTTTTCTAGAAACAAAATTTTTTTTCTCAGAAAATAATATGAAATGCTCGATAGACGAAACGATAAGCTGTGTATACATTAGATTGTATATACACGCGCATCCCGTTTGCCTACGAAAAAAAAGTAATCTTTCCGCGATATACCTACAAGTTTCTGGGTTTTCGGCTTTTCGTTCCCAGAGACCTTTTTCTTAGTAAACATGATAATAAACCAAGTAGAATCTCGAGTGTCGCTGGTTTCCTTCGGAGACGCGCATCTCGAATTGTCATTGAGCATATTTTTTCTTAAAACTATAGGCTAACAGGGCCAGCTGCAAACTATAAAATTCTAGATATCACCCTACTTGTCCCCAGTTTTACGACTCAAAGCGTTGGGAAAATTCGGGCGGGGCGGAAATCTGGCGATGTTATCTGTTTACAGTCGCGCACGTGCACTGAAAATCTGTACTTTTCTCTCTTGCCCTCTCATGTAAATCTTGAAACCACTCTACCTCCTGCTGTTATATAACCGAAAATAGATTTTTCCACTGCATATCCTTCTTATTTTATAAACAAATAGTTGCCTAATTATTAAGAAATATTATAAACATTTTATTATTAAGCTAATCAATATTTCTTCTTAGATTTTTATTTGCATTTATAGATACTTTAAGACTGCGCACTTGTATGGCAAATCGAGTAAAAACAAAATTTACAATAACTATTAATTAACAATAAAATTTAGATTTCCCATAAAAAAAATATATATATATATCACTATTTCATATAGAATCGTCAACAAATATCAGAACATCAAGTGCGATAAATAAATTATAATTGTCCAGTTAAATAAAAAATTAAACGCAACTATTTGTTATAATTTTTATTGTAAACTATTTCTAAGATAGAAGATAATTTGCGTATAACGGACTAAGCATTGCAATAGATTTTTACCCGTGTTCATTAACGATTATTCAACATTCATTTTGTACAAAGAAGGGGAGGTGCGGGTAAAACGGCGCATAGTTGAACGTGATTTTCCTGTAAAAATTATCTAGCAACACATAAACATTTATAATAGGGAATATTATGACTAATATTCATACAAGATTGTTTAAACAGTATTTTCTAAAGAGTAATTATTAAACAAATAATCAAATTACAAAATTTATAATTATTTATTTAAAAATCTATACTTGAAAATAAAAATTTTAGCGAATCAAGATAATAGTCAAATATCTTTACTAACAATAATAAAAATAATCCATGAATACTATATTTTAAACAATCTTTTATAAATATTCATTTTTGCATCTGTAAATGGCACAAGCGTCGCCATCTGTCTCGGGGACAGAGAATCTATTTTGGTCTCTCCTCCGGAAAATTTAGTTAGAGTAGAGGGTCTCCAGACCCAAGCGTAGGAGGAGTCCTCGAGGAAACTCTCTTTCCATTGGAAAATCCTCCGAAAATCTCTCGAGGAGGGAAATAGAGGGATGGGCCTAAGGTTACGAGTATCCCCGAGTTGCAACTCAAAATCACTTCGGTCCCGGCTCTCAGTTAGTTCGGAAGCAACAAACGCGCTTAATATTATATAAGTTTGTACGCGCACCGTTCGCTCATTTATTTTTATAATATATACCTCCAACATTTGAACTACGTGTCTTTTTTTTATTACTAAAAATCCGACACCTTATTCGTATCAAAGAAAAATTTCATTCTTACTTTTACCCGAGAAAGTTCGACGAGTGCAAGACTCACAGCCCAAGTAGCGGGTCAACAACAACATAAAAAGTAAGTAAAGATTATTTCATTTATTTCACTCTGTACTATCTTTTCCTTGTAACCATCACTGTGTGGTTTGGAGTCATTTCTTTTCCGCTACGATGTAGAGTCAAGTGCCGGTTGACTATAAAGTTCTTATATATAGTGTCGCTAAATCTAAAAGGTTTTGAATAAGGTATTTGTAATTCAAACTGCCGATCAGGATATCCATCCTGTTAATCACAGTATTTGAATACACAATACTAAAACCGCGAATTTTTCTCCTTTTTTTTATAAAATTATACTAACTTTGCAAGTGACTGTTCAGGATTTGTGCCTGTTTGGCAGTCGCTCCAAAGTTAGTCAAAATTCTAAAACAAAACCATCCATTAAGATCCCTTGTTTAGATTCGTTGGCATAATTTTTATAAAACTAAATTTAGCACTCTATCCACTCCAATAACTACTCCCGAATCACACCACACGCGACAGCTCATCCCTACCTATTTGCGGAAACGCAAGGGTAAAAAGGAGCAACACCCTTCTTGGAAGTTTTCTACCGAGAATATTTCGAAGATTAAAACGAACGGATTTGGTTCGAAAGGACTGAATCCGACGTGACAAGATCGTCCTGTTTCAATCTTAAGAGTCTTCCATGAAAAAGTTAAAATTTCAAAAACCGAAATACTAAAATAATATATTTCTGGTTAAGTTAAAGGTTATGTTGACGTAATAGAATTTCAGAAAAGGGGGTTATAACATATTTATATATTATTATAGTTGCATACCAATGATACATTTCGAGATACTGATCAAATTGATTCTATCATAAGTGCTGAAATACAAAATGAAAATAAATATCCAAGATTATACAATATAGTAAAAAATAATATGATACACGGTCCCTGTGGATCACAAAATAAAAATTGTATTTGTATGAATGAAGATAAAACAAAATAAAAAAAATTTTCCTAAACCTTATGTCAATCAAACCCATCATAATCCTGATGGTTACCCTTATTACCGATGAAGAAAAAATAATAGTAAAATTACGTTTTCAAAAGATAGGATTGCAGATAATAGTTTTGTCGTACCGTATAATCCATATTTATTATTACTTTTAGAATGTTATATTAATGTAGAAATATATAGTACACGATTAATGCTATAAAATATTTGTTTAAATATTTTCCTAAAGGTCCTGATACAGCTCTTGTAAAATTTACAAATGAACATTATCCAGGTAATGAAGACAATTTGAACGAAAATAACTATACATATAAATATGATGAAATATCACAATATCTCTCCACCAGATATGTATGTGCACCTGAATCTATATATCACATATGGGAATTTTTACTACATGAGCAATCTTTTGTAATTAAAAGATTAGCTGTTCATAAAGAAGAAGAACAATATGTTTATTATCAAGAAGGATGTGAACACAAAATGATTGATAAAAATGTCCATACTACATTGACATCTTGGTTTAAATTAAATAAAGAAGATAAAAATGCAACGCAATATTTATATCACGAAATTCCGTACTATTCTATTTTTAATAAAAAAAAAACAAAAATTGGAATAAAAGAAAATAATTCATAAAACCTTTCATTGGTAGAATGTATTTTGTAAATCCAAATAAGCGTGAAGCATTTTTCCTACGACTTTTATTATTACATGTACGTGGTGCAAAATCATTTGCGGATATATGTACTGTAGATGGAATTATTTATGATAAATATGGAAATGCTTGTATATCAGGAGGTATTATTAGTACTGATGAAGAATGAAATAAATGTTTGGCAGAAGCTGCAGTATTCAAGTTTCCAAAATTCAAGTGTAAATTATTTGCATACATTCTTGAATTTCAAAGACCTGTTAATTTGTTAGAATTATACGATAAATATAAATGTCACTTTATGGACCCAAAATTACCAAAAATTCAAGCAGACCAAAGTGCTTTGAAAAACATAGCAAGTATTTTATTATAACATGGGATGAGATTAAATGATTTTCATATATCTAGTATTGAAAATTATTACGATAATGAAGAATATAATAACGAATTACAAGTATGTAAAGATGGTGAAAATTCAAAAACATTAATTAATACTTTGTCTACCGATTATAAAAAATGTATGATCTGATCATTAATGCTACAATTGACAGTATAGGAAATAAATATTATTTTATCAATGGTCTCGGTGGAAGTGGTAAAAGTTATTTACACAACGTGATGATTGAATATTTAATTTCAATGAATGTTACGTTCATTACAATGGCCTGGACTGGTATTGCTACTAATTTATGAATTAATGGCAAATCTGTCCATAGTATTTTCAAATTACTATTAAATATTAATAAACAAACAACATGTAATATTTGTCCTAATTCAAAATATATTAAACATATTAAAAATGTAAAAATTATAATTTAGGATAAAATATCAATGGTTATAAAACATGCTTTTGAAGCAATTGATAAACGTTTTCGTGATATATCTAAAAATGACTTTCCTTTTACAGGGAAAGTTATTGTAAAATTAGGTGACTTTAGACCCTGCCTATAGTACGGCATAGAAACAGAACAAAAATCCTTGAAACATGTGTAAAAATGAGTTTTTATGGTCAAAATTTTCAAGACTATCATTAAGTGAGAATCTACGATTACAAAATCCAGATTATAAATTTAAAAATTGGTTACTTACCTTAAGTGAAAACAAAAATATGACTAAATATGAATTACAAAATAATATAAGAGAAATATCAAAACAATTTATTTGTGAAAGTTATTAAATGAAAAAAATTTTTGGACATGAAATTGATCCTAATGATTCGACATAAAAAATAAAGTGATATTGTCACCGTTAAATTCTTATGTACTAATAATAAATGAAATTTCCATGCTAGAAGAAGGGCTCAATGAGCCTGGAAACAGGAAAGGCCTGAAGCCGGAGACCTTTCCAAAAAACAGGACGAATTGCGAAACATTCTCAGAGACGCGATAAAGGAGAGTGAGTGCCGCCGCTGGACAAAGATCATCGACGACGTTGAGAAAGACCCATTCGGCGATGAATACGCTATCGTTGCACGAAAGATGGGCGAAATGAAATACACGGAACCTATGGAAGCTGAAACGATGGAAAAAGTAATCGATGGGTTGTTTCCCACACGCCCCATCAGACCCTACACAGAAGAGGCGGAAATACCGGCAGACGAGATACCTCTGTCTACATAAGGCGAACTTATCGCAGCAACGTCGTCCCTTAAAAGTGGCAGGGCACCAGGACTGGATGGCATCCCTGCGGAAATGCTCAGGATCGTCGCGTCGCAACGGCCTGAGCCGATCTTGGAGATGTACAACCAGTGCCTGGTGCAGGTTTTTAGCTCGCGGTGGAGAAGAGCGAAACTCGTACTAATTGAAAAACCAAGAAAAGAAGCGGATACTGACACTTTCTATAGGCCACTGAGTCTTTTAGACACAATGGAAAAGACGGGGGAAGCACTGGTTAAACCGCGAATACCAAGGGCCGTACGCAAAGCGGAAGAACATTACGATAAACAGTATGGCTCTAGAAAAGGGCGATCCATCATAAGGGCCGTTAGAGAGGTAATAGACACGGTAAAGAAAGTAGAAGAAGTTAGACACGCGACTAGAGACATTGTGATTATAGTGACGTTAAACGTAAAAAAACGCGTTTAACTCGGCAAGATGGACTGACATACTTGCTGCCTTAGAATCATTCGGTATGCCGCAATACATTATACGTCTTAGGGAAGATTATCTGAGGGACCGGGTTATCAAGTATGAAACGAAAGAAGGGCATAGAAGAAGACCTATAACTGCAGGAGTAGCGCAGGGTTCGATTTTGGGTCCAGACTTTTGGGGTATCTTGTACGACGGGCTTCTAAAACTCGGAATGCCGGGGGACGTGATGCTCGTTAGACACGCAGACTATGTGGCCGCGGTTATAACAGCATGGAATGTGGGCTTAGCGCAAGCTAAGTTAAACGCGATCATGAGCAGAGTACTATGGCGGATGGCGAACCACAGATTGACTTTAACACTTGATAAGACCGAAATTGTCATATTGACAGGAAAGCGGATACCGACCATCGTACCTATGAAGGTAGGCGGCGCACTATGTTTTATTTTGACTTTGGTATGGACAAAATTAAGTAGCGCCTCTTAGAATAAAGATGAAAAAAGAAAGAATTGGAAAGCATAAGGGTAATAGATTAAGGGAAAATTAGTCGCGTTTCACGTGTTCCCCATTTACACCCTCGAAATTCACCCCAATATAAGAAATTTGTATAAAAATGTACATTTTATGCTCTCTTGTTCAAAAAAATTGTTTTTATAGACCCCGTGGGTGAATTTATATGTTTTTTGGGCGCTGAATCCAAATCCGGGGTCCGTTTGTCACTATCACGTCAGGGTCAAGGTCATTTAGAGGTCAAATTGACGAAAGTCTGTATTAAAATCTGAAAAAACGCATGTGTATGTTTTTTTTGGGTCGCTGAATCCGAATCCAGGATCCGTTTGTCCCTATCACGTCAGAGAAATCGATAAATAGAGTTTTGTGGAATCGACATCCGGTGACCATTTCGACCGATTAGCTTTGAAATGGTCACTTCAAGGTTATTTGAAAGTCAAAATAAAATTTTTTTTGCAAAAAACTATTTTTTACACAAACTATACCTTATTAGCAACTATTCTTCCTAGTTTAAAAGCGCAAAATCGATTGTACAATCCAACTGTGATTTTATAGATACATTTTTTTAATTCTTCTCAGTTTCAGCTGTTTAATGCATTTTCTCTACATGCATAATTATTAACAGACACAAAGTATATATACATATATATAAATTATTTACCTCTGCAATATTTAGTTTTGTCAAGTTTTGATATATTGAATAATTTATATGTATATATAGATATATAATTTACCTCTGCAATATTTCATTTTGTCGAGTTTTGATATATTAAGTAATTTATATGTATATATAGATATATAATTTACCTCTGTAATATTTAATATTGTTAAGATTTGATATATATAATTGGAATAGTTGCTATACATAGATATATAATTTACCTCTGTAATATTTAATTTTGTCAAGTTTTAATATATACATATATATATATATATATATATATATATATATATATATATATATATACAGGGTGACCCAATTTAAACGGGCACTGCTCATAACTCGTCAGGGACAGCCACAATCGAAAAAATGGTAGAGACCAAAGTTGTAGGATATCGAAGGGGCAACCCGATGGTGACCTTGGATTTGACTTTGAACGCGTTTTTCAAGGTCATTTGAAGGTCAACTTTGGATTTTTA
>QLYP01001665.1:0-10221 GCA_016647725.1 Nasonia giraulti | reverse complement strand
TACCCTAAACTAAGGTTTTCACACATTTCTGATATGCGCCTTTTTTTATTACACCTTCATCGGTAGATTTATCATCATCATTTGCATCATCGAGACAAAGCTGCTTTCTTGTTTGTAATAAAATGCTCTTTTTGTACTTTTGGATAACATTACTGGAGTTAATAATATTTCCTTTACTTGTAGCATAGTTTACTCGATTGCTATAAATATAATATACAGTTATTTAAACAATCATTTTATACAAAATAACTACAATATTATATATTGCCTTTCATAGCATAAATATTTTATGTAATATATCACGTAAAATCGCTTGGGCGCTAACCTCAGCAGCAGGCCTTTTTCATTTTTTTTACCTGTACAAGCAAGCGTTTTTTATATTTTTTTTTTAAAATGGACATTTTGGTTATAATAGTTTATGACACGCCGTGGCCTAAACCTCGATTTAGGTCACGCACGTGCAAAAATGCACTCAATAAATCTCGGTTTATTCACGTTATTTCATAAAATATCGTACGATACTCGCTTCGCTCGGGCGATATTGTCCCCACGAGGGTGAAACTACTCTACCATACTACTTTGCTTGTGCGGGAACGATCCACTTTGCGCACTCGTATCGTAATATTAGTATATCGCAAAGTGAGATATCGCGTGAGTAAACGCGTGAGTAATCACGTGAGTGACGGGGTGTGTGTGGGGGGGGTGTAAATGTAGGAAATTGACAGCGACAATAGTTTGATAGCGATAAAAACACGCAGCAAAGGCCCACACACACACACACACACAGATATATATGAAATTATTATTAAAAAATATAGTTATATTAGTAAAATTCGGGAAATTTTTTTTCTAATTTTGACAATTAAAGCCGATTTAATGGCCATTTTTTGATTTAAAAAAAAAATATTTTTTCATTTTTTTTAAATATATAATTTATTTAATAAATATGTTAATAATGGTTCTACAACAGCTTATAATTTTCTATTTTCTCCCGCAAGATTTTCAAGATTGACCATTTCATTGAATTGTTATGATAAAAAAGGTGCTAATTTTAAATAGAATCACATTTTCAAAAATAAATAGTCCAAGGTTTTGAAAAAAATCATGACAGTAAAGAATAATAAAAACCGAAAATCAAAAAAAAAAATTGGTTGGGTTATCTATGTCGTACAGCAATTTTCAGTGATTAATTTTTAAAATATCGACTTTTCCTATTAGCACCAAACGTATTTTAGATCATAGATAATAAATATATGTACTTGTTTTTTTGGTTATTATAGCCATAAATAACATTAACATAAATACATACATCTTATAGTTCAAATTTCAAACATGAACTTAACGACGCCGAACATACTGTACACAAAAATACCCTACATGAACTTATTTTCGTACACGGAATAATTCTACAAAGATATTTTCTATATAAGAATTCCCTACACACATTTTTGGTTATTTTTACTCCACTGCAAAATTCTATACAAGCGTATAACCTATTGTTATACCATTGTTACAATAATAGGTTATACGCTTCTGTAGAGTTTTGCAAGGCAATAAAAATAACCATAAACGTGTGTAGGGAATTCTTATGTAGAAAATATCTATGTATAATTTTTCCGTGTAGGAGAATAAATTTTTGTAGGGTATTTTTGTGTACAGTATGTTCAGTGTCAACTTAACATTATCGTTACAATTACCCATTAATAAAAACATGAGAAGAATACAAAAACTTCAAAATTGACAAGCTTGGACCTATGTAACTCGATTAGCAATAATCTATCCTACAGAGAACCACCAATATACGCATGTGTTTAAACATAATAAAAAGTAATAATATAACTAGCAGGGTCAGCCGCTCCTAACGTCACTCCGTTTATGTAAGGTATAAATATTTATAGCTTTAAGGAAAATTTGAAAAAAATGATATTATAATAATAACTACAAAGATATAAAAGGTTAGGCGAGTTTTTTTTTTCTGTGTATGTTAATATCACAATGTGATAATAGTACACAGATAGCAGCACGTGCCAGCAACTTTGTACGTTAAAATACTACTAACATTACAAATATTACAAATATTACTAATTTTGTATGTTAAAATTTTCTAGAATGTTTTAATATAGTTTTTCATTAGAAATATATTTTAGTATCAGAGCAGACTAAACGTTCGGAAGGCTGTGCCGGTTATATTTATTTAAATATTTTGCTCTTGTTTATCAATAAAATCTGAGCATGCGTAACAATATGTATAAATAGTGTGAAAAATTGGTTTTACTTCAAATTAGATGCGATATACACAAAATAACGTCAACTGTATGTATAAGTAACTAAAAAATTTTAACTTTTTGTGATAAAAACTTGTGCCTATGTTGACTTTATGTGTTTTAATTGAGGGGCACTGTTCACTTTCGTGTTCTGTGAGACGGGTCTGAAATTGTTACCCTTGTCAATGCTGTTGTTAAACACAAGGTTTTAAAAAGAAGATTTAAAAGAGATACGAATTAAAAAATTTTCCTGTAGACGATGTTTATGTATCAAGATGACTACTAAATGTTAAGTAATTGAGAAAAGATGTGGAAACCGAGAGGCTTCACGGACCATGGGTACGTTAAGCCCTTTTATATAATAGAGGATTATAAAAATAATAACAATAATAAAGACTTACGGATATTTGTACTTCCTCCTCGACCGTATTTTCAGTTGATTCACAGCTTGTATCAATTTTTTTCTTTAATCGAAATCTTTTTTGCCTTTTATTAGCTGCTTCTAATGTCTTATCTTCAGATTCTGTAAGAAGATAAGTAGATATATAAGAAATTAAAATAGAATTAAATATATAAGTAGTTGCAATAAGGAATATGTATATGGGTCATTTGCAAAAAAATAAGATTTTTTTGGAGCCATAATTTGACTCAGAAGTATCCATTTTTTTGCAAATGACACATATCTTAAAATATACTAACCTCCTAGACTGATAATATGAGCTTTGTAAAATGAGCAACATTTATCTTCAATGTTACAGTTGCTTCCACACGACCTCCAATAAACTTGATAGACGTGACTCTCATCAAAATCTTGTGCATTAGATGGAGATATATGTTCTTTTTCCTTTTTAGATTTGTAGATAACATCAACTGGTTTACAATACCTTTTGTTTGGATCATCTTTTGTGATAATACATGCGTATTTTATTTTAGCCATCACTAAACTATTATTACGTAGTTTTTTTAAAACAGTAAAAATATATAATAATTTATATAAAATACTACTTCGTATAGTTTGCACATCACAAAAGATAAGTGATAACGCACACATGTATATATATATATATATATATATATATATATATATATATATACATCGTCGATCAAAGCAGAAAGATTATATAGACCATAGACTATAAACAATAGAGGGGATACCTCTTTTCTATTTTAAGCAACGAGAAGACGCGAAACGAGACAACTAACAAGGGAACGGAACGGACTGTAGATCTATACATGTTGATGTATATATACAAAAGTGAAAAGTTTAACTTTCTCTCTCTGTGAGTCGAATACACTGTCGCCGTAAGCGTCCTTCCTCCATGTAGTATATGCTCTAAGGTGTCAACACGCATGTAATCTATATGTATGCATATTATTTACTTAGATAATTATTGAAATAAATAGATTATTTTAAATAGTGATAAATAGTGCATAATGAAGAGGTATAAGCAATATTTATTTGATGGAGATCCAGCTATTATACCGCGTACAGCTGAACGCCATAATCTTGATCTGAATACATCAGATACTGAAGTGGTAAACAAAATTATATATTCTTAAAAGTAATGTTTTAATAGTATACATAATTTTGCAACTTTTAAAAATAATGATATTAAGAAGGCCTTTTTATTTTTTTTTAAAACTTATTGACAAAATTTATGGATTTATCTAATTACAAAATTAAACATTTAATTTATATTTATACTATACATTGAAAAATTCATTGTTTGTTATTAATAATATTATTGCAGTTGAATACTAATATTACAATATTGAACGCACGTTTCTCAATTTTTGTGTACAGACTTGATCATTTCAGAATAATGTATGTACACAATTTATTAATTTGATGATAATTATTATTTAAAATCAGACAATGTACTGTAGTATAATTTTGTATGTTATATTTACTTTTATTTCTATAAAAACTTATATTTATTTAAATATAAAGTGTAGTGTCCATCTACCTATCTGTCTTTGTTCGGTGCGTCAAATTAAACTGTGTGGTATTTACAACTGATTAATAAAATTAATAGACATTATTCATATCACCATCATTATAGTCGAAATGTCTTGTTTAACATTTAACTAAACCTAATATGAACCTACTAGGACATTCATTGTGATTTATCGAGTACATTAGATTTCAAAATTTGCTTGGCATCGGTGTTTGGTCAAAATCTGAAATCAGCTAATGAAAATGATTACATGATAAATTTTATTTTAACTTATTTTTTAGCTTTTGGCATTTCCGAAAAGAGTACAGATCAATAACTTTTTATTTTATAGTTCAGAAGCTATTGGAAAAATTCAAAAGAATCTTAACCATTGGGTCGTACTTTTTAATTTTAAAAGATAAGAATTTTCTAATAGCATCTGATCTATATCTATACCAAGCAAGATTTAAAATTTGTATCTAGTGTGCTCGACAAGTCACGATGAATGAATTCTAATGGTTTCATTGTAATTTAAGTTTTGTTAAACAAGATATAATATTTTGCACTATTATCATGCTAATTTAAATAATATCTATTAATTTGTTTAACCAAATAACATGAAATAAATTTTGATGACTTAATTGCTTTAGTTAAGTGGAATGAAGTTCAGTGTACGCGATCACAAAAACTTTGTGAAGATTGAGAAGTAGGGCTGTTTTGAATAAAGCAAATTAGATTATTTATGAAATTGAATTAATTTATTAACTGGCATTATGATTAAATGTAGTTTATCGAGTTGTAAGCAAATCAATATGTGTGTGCCATCCTAACCTCCTAACCTCAAATTAGCCTGCCTCTACCTCTATAAGATAGTACATATCTTATATTCAGCTGATTATGAGCTCATAATTAGCTGATAATGTGCCAAAACGGCAGCTGATAATCAGGTGATAATTAGCTTAATATCCATAATTTTATTTAAACAAAAATTTTTTTTAATTTTGTAAAATAAAAAATTTTAAGCTCACAGTCAGAGTTTTGGTGTTATCATACGGATAGTAACACCTAAATAGGTCCTCATTATGTCAATTTTAGGGATTTTAATTATTTTATAAACAACTTCAAATAAAAAAAAGAGGATCCAAATTTTTTGATAATAGCCCTGTTGGAAAAAGTTAATTCGATAAAAAAAGAAGTCGATAAGATGTCTTATCGACTTGAAAAGTGAATCTTAATGATAATTTTTGCATTAGGGCTTGATAAAATGCGATATAAGTCAATATAGGCCGATATAGGTAAATATTGTATTGTATATAGATATTGTAAAAAATTACAATTGATATCGATAATATTCAAGATGATCTTGAGTCTATTGATTTCAATTGTAATTTTTCGCATAGAGTTTTCATCGGCCTGTATCGATCTATATCGGCCTATATCGACTTATATCGCATTTTATCAAGCCCTAATGCAAAAATTGGCATTAAGATTCACTATTCAAGTCGATAAAAAATCTTATCGACTTGAATGGTGAATCTTATCGATTTCTATCGATTTCAATCGGCTTTTTCCAGCAGGAAGGGAACAGACATGATTTTTAAAATGTATTCTGAAATAAAGTTAAAGTTAAAACTTATACAAAAGTAGTAAGAAATCACGTGATTGTATCGATAAATTACTCACGTGAATACTCACTTGAGTACTCACGTGAGTATTTACGTAAGTATATAATCATGTGGCTACTCACGCGAGTAATCACTGGAGTACTCATGCGAGTATCCACGTGAGTAATCACAGGAGCACCCATGTGAGTACTCACGTAACTACTCACGTGAATTACTAAAAAAATTATTCGTCGCAAAATTCATGGGTGGAGTACCCTGTTTAGAGGGTATCATCCGGATGGTAACACCTATATAAGACATCCCAACTCTGAATTTTACGTTTTTAAAAATGTAGTTTAGTAAATCACGTGAGTAGTCACATGGGTACGCACGTCAGTACTTACATGGGTACTCTCGTGAGTACTCTCGTGAGTATTTTATCGTTACAGTCACGTGAATAGTCACGTGAATACTCACATGAGTACTCACGTGAGTTTTTTCAGGGATATTATATTGAAAAACCTACAATTTGATTACATTAATATTCTAAATGTATTTTTTTAATATGTATAATAAACATGAATCTAAATGTAAAATGTCAAAATTAAATTAAAACTGAAGAACTTCGAATTACACTATATTTCTTAAAGTTAGACTTTACGCATTCAATAGTCAACTATACTATTAATAGATGTTTACAATTTTTCCCTTCCCTGCTAAAAATAGTCAATAGGGGTCGATTAAATTTTTAATCGAATTTTAAGCTGAATCTTAATCACACTTTTTGTATTAGAACTCGATTAAAATCGATAGAATCGATAGGAATCAATAAAACTCTATACGAAAAATGACTATTAAAGTTAATAAACGCGAATCGTTGGTATTAACTATCGACTTTAATTGTTGCTTTTCGTATTAAATTTTATCGACTCCTATCAATTCTATCGATTTTAATCGAGTTCTAATACAAAAAGTGTGATTAAGATTCAGCTTAAAATTCGATTAAAAATTTAATCGATCCCTATTGACTATTTTTAGCAGGGTTATCATACAAAATAAAATGGCAATAAATATGCTTTACACTTTTAATGCTCACTCACTCAGTCACGATAATAAGTACCTTGAATTATGAAGAGTTGCAATAATGTATACTTATTAATTTTTTTTATTACTAACAAAATTAATCAATTATGTATTGAAAGTAGCAGGTAGAGACAGAAGAAAATGATTTAATGGATATAGAGCAGGATACTTTTATCAATACTGATGCTCAGTCTACAGTTATAGAGGTTAGTATTTGTTTATGTTCTAGAGCAAACTGTTTTTTAAAAACATTTACAAATTGAATTCAGATCATTAAAATTGTCAAAAAAGTTTAGTCACGCGATTAATCACGCAACTAATCATACATAAATTAGGCATCCTACTTCTAAATTTTTCGTTTTTAAAAATTTTGTATAATACAAAAATTATTGTAAGTAAATCACGTGAATAGTCGCGCGATTAATTGCGTGATTAATTGCGTGATTGGCTGCATCATTAATCAAGTGACTGATCTCGTGAATAATTCTCAATTATATAATCACGTGATTAACCATATGATCAATTGATTACTAATATCGCGTCATTTATCACGTGATAAGTCACGTGTTTATCACGTGATTTTTTTCAGTAGGGCAATTTGTACGAAGTAGAAAACGAATTTTGTAAAATGCAGTTTGCTATATACTTATCGTTCTAATAAATTTTTAACACGTCATATTCTTTAGGATATTAATGTAGAAAATATCTATGATGGAGACGTAGAAGATACAACGTACGGCACAACTAAATGGAATTGGAGAATCGAACTATCTAAAATAATTCTGAACAATGAATTGAATAATATATATGGCAAGATCGGTAATTTGAAGGAGTGTATTGAGCATAAAGCTTTTTTTGAAAAAATTTCAACAACAATGAACAAAAGTAGAGGAGAAATTTTTTTAATGATTTTGAAATTTAGTATTTCTAATGAGTTATCTTTCTCTGGCTTGATAAATTTATTCAAGCTCATTAATAGTATGTTTGAGACTCCTATATTACCAGATTCGCGACATATTATTGATAAACTTGTCAATCCGAAAGAGGGTGTGGAATATCACGTTGTTTGTCAGGAATGTTCAGTATATTTAGGAAAAATTGGAGATATACCATCTAGTAGTATTTGTAATGTCTGCAATTCTACAATTAATCTTAAGAATAATACCGATTCAACTTTTTTTACCTTAATAAACCCGGCACAACAAATTTCGGATCTTATAAGTAATCATGAGGATTATTTTTATTATGTAACGAATCAAAGAGTGCATAAGCAAGGGCATATTAGTGATGTTTATGATGGTAAAAAATATACTGAGTTCGTTAAATCGTTACCAAATGAAGAGAAAGATAATTATGTTACTGCAGTATTTAATACTGACGGAGCCCCAAAATTTAAGTGCTCTCAGTATTCTATTTGGCCACTGTATCTGATGATCAACGAACTACCGAAAGAAATTAGAACAAATAAACTAGTAGTATGCGGATTACTGTTTACTAATAAAAAACCAAACATGACAGTATTTTTAGATAAATTTGTAGATCTTGTTAATAAATGTCGAGTTCCTATTAAAATAAAAAATGAACAACGAACTCTGAAAATTTATGTACAGACATGTTGTGTTGATGCTGTTGCCCGAGCTCCCGTTCAAGGCTTAACTCAGTACAATGGTAAATATGGATGTAATTGGTGCTTACATCCCGGAGAATATCATGGAATTATGAAATATCCATTAATGAATGCACCAATAGAACTTCGAAATCACAATGATACTGTGTCTCTCATGTTAGAAGCGGTTCCGGGGAAACCCCCGGTCTTCGGAGTAAAGAACCCTTCACCTCTTATTAACCTACCGAAATTCGACATCATTGAAGGATTTACTCCCGATTATATGCATATGGCATTAGAAGGTGTTGCAAAGCAATTAACTTCTTATCATTTGGACGTTTTGAGCGACGATGTTATTAAAGCTCTTGATAACAAAATGAACATGATAACTATTCCTCAGCAAGCTTCTCGTTATTGTAGAAGATTAAGTTGTCGAAAAGATTGGAAGGCCCGGGAATGGGAAAATTTCGTCTTGTACTATAGTATTGTTATTTTTCCATCTATCTTGAGCAGAAAAGCTATGCAGCACTGGTTACTATTTGTTGAAGCCTTATATATATATTATTGAAAGATAATATTCATATTGACGAATTAAATAAAGCTGACGAAATGTTACATCAATTTGTAGGTGAAGTCCAAGAAATATACAATGTGAAAGCCATGACATATAATGTACATATTTTGTTACATGCAAGCAAAAGTGTATTGAATTGGGGACCTCTGTGGACGAATTCCACGTTTAGCTTCGAATCGGCTAATCAGCACCTCTTAAAAGCTATTAAGTGTGCTAAAGGTGTATCGCATCAAGTTGCAAGGTTCATAAACATCTGCCACAGTTGTTCCGTAGTAGAAGAAAAAGTTATTCATCAAGCTGACGATGATGTTGTAAAATATTGTAATGATATTCTATTAAGAAATGTCCAAAATGTTCATTTATCTAATAGTAACATATTATATTTTAATCGATATAAAGCAGATGATAAACTGTTGCATTTATTACACTTATCTACACATTCTACTGAATTCTTCTATAAAATGGTTAAAAATCATTGTCTGTATGAATCACATCTGATATCAAAAACTCGTTCAAACAACTCATTTGCATTGCTGAAGGACGGGCAATTTATACGTATTGTTGCCTTTATAGATGATATCTCTGATGGTATTGAATTAACATTATGCAATTATCTACAGACTAAAAACTGTTTTACAAGGGCCTACAAAGCATGTCAAGTAATAGAAAGAATTCACGAGGAAAATATAGCTATACCCACTAGTAGCATCGAGAAAATAGTAGTTTATATGAATGTAGACAAGATGTACTTATGTCCTATGCCAAACTTATTACATTACTGAATAAATATGTAATATTCTAAATATTTTGATACACTACTATGCATATTGTTATAATAAAAGATTCATTAAAGTAATTCTTAGAGTAATTATGTTTTCAAATTTATTATATTGTTGTATGGGACACAACCAACATTCGTTCAAAGTAAGTATGACTAATAAAAATCATTAATTATAATTTCTTTTGTTCACGCAATAATCAACCGAGATTTACATTCATAAAACTATAACAGCTGCGTTAATATTTTCTACATTTGGCAGCTATATAGAACGATTCAACATCATCTGAAACGCATAAAAATCATGGTTCTAAAAGCAATTGTTTCTCCCATGAACTTAGAACTTTTTTCGGTTGAGGGACTTGGTCGGATTTT
>QLYP01001664.1:0-10261 GCA_016647725.1 Nasonia giraulti | reverse complement strand
TGAAAGAGATAGTATTACAGATGAAAGTTTTCAGCAGTGCACATCAGATGTTGAAGAATTAGATCATGATTATAAAGCAAGAGCAGTAGAGTTTTGGAGAAGTGGTGTTAATAAAAATTTCAATTTAAAAACCGTACAAAATAGATTTTGAAAGGTAACATCAATAACACAATTAAAAGGTTGGGCAAACACTTTAAATAAAGGTGGAACTTATAGAGAAAAAATAGCTAGAATTTGTTCATTTGTGTTAGAAAATTTCAAAGCTGCTGTTGTTGCTGGACATATTATCCATGATATAGATTTACAGAAATGGGCCCTGCAAGCACAAAAGGATATTGGTCATGAAGATTTTCGTTTCAAAGCATCAAAACATTGGGTACAAAATTTTAAGAGAGCCCATAGAATTGTTGGAAGAAAAATTAATAAATTTATTACCAAAAGAACAATAGAAGGAGCAAATTCTTTACAAAAAAAAATCTGATGAATTTGTTATTGAAATGAAAAATCTTATTAAAGAAAAAGGAATAGAAAATGTTTATAATTCAGATCAAAGTGGATTTCAATTAGGAGTCCATTCTGGCCGTACATTAGCAATCGAAGGGGAAAGTCAACTAGAATGCTTGGTGCAATCTGTAGCTTCTACGACTCATAGTTATACAATACAACCAACAATATCTGGTGATGGTAGACTTCTTTCCCCTCTGTTTATCGTTTTTAAAGAAAAAACTGGTGAATTTGGGCCAGTTGTATCACAAGAGTTGTTCAGACCAGCTAACATTTATGCAATGGCTTCTAAATCAGGAAAATTAACTTCAGGTATTATTTCATATTAGGCGTATTCGAATAATTATGATACTATTTTGGATTCAGAAGGCATCCTGTGTTATTATTAGTGATCATTCTTTTGTTTTAATTTGTATTGTATTAAAAATTACTAAAATTTGAAATTCGTCTGATTTTAGATCATTTTAAAACATGGCTCAAAGAAGTATATTTTCCGACTGTTGGTTTATCAAGTGTACTTTTGGTAGACTCATGGGCTGGGCACTGTCCTTCAGCCGTAGAAGAAGTAAAACCTACTAATAAAGAAATAACTTTAAAAATAATTCCAAAAGGAACTACAGGCAAAATACAACCGGTGATGTTTTTGGATTTAGGGTTTGGAAAAATTATGTAAGACACCTTTCGGACAGCGTGATATTGATGAATGAAGAATTGAATCTTCATTTAAGAAACAATATCATTAAAGTTCAATCTTTAGTGAACAATCAACTATCTTCTCCGAGATACATAAATCTGTTTAAATATTCATGGTATAAAAGTGGTTACACGGATGTTCATCCTGAAAATTTTGAAAATCCAGTAAATTTTGCTTTTAGATCGCAATCTAATATACTTTGTGAAATTGCAGGGTGCTCTAATGTCGCAATTGTTAGATGTTCATGGTGTAAAAAATCTTTATGTTTGAAATACTTTTTTGATGATTATCATTATTGTTCTACTTATGATCCTTGATAACAATTAAGAAAATTATGTAATTTTCAATTACCGATGTATTACACATAAATTGCATGTTCTAAATAATTGTAATATTATAAGTTTGTAGAATGTATTCGAAATAAAATTTATTACACAAGAGTTCAAAATTTTAATTTATTTCAAACCTGTAATAATTCATTGTAAAATGAAATGATTTTCATCGATATTCAATGTTGTTTTATTAAAAATTAAAAAATATACAATAAATGTGTAAATCTGCAAATAAATTAAAAAAATTTAAAAATAATTCAAGAATATAATTTTTTATTTAAGGATAAAATAAAAAAATAACCTCAAGGATAAAACAATCAAGAAACAAAATTTTTTGATTTGCACATTTACCCCTAAAAAACAGGGGTTGACACCCTTCGGGGTAAAAGTTGTGCCTACAGTAGCGTCTTTTTATAATAAAGAATTTGGCGTTGGTTTTATTTAAAAACTCCAAATAGTTTTTGAGATATTAGAAAAAACCTGTTTTTGGGGGTAAACTTCAAGAGTGATTTTCACCCCTTAAATCGACGAGTTAGCACGTAAGAAAAAACACGTGTCTAATATTTTCTCGAGTACTACAACATATCACAAAATGATCAAAATCGGTGAGGTACACCTGGGGACCCTTCCTTGTGAGATACCGCGCGCGTCCTTCTCGCAATCGCGCGCGCGCGAACGTAACATTCGGAAAATCACCCCATTTGTATTTGCTATTAGAATTTTGACAATATACTTTTGTTTTGTTAAACCTACACGCGAGTGCTTATTCTTTGCTCACTTCCCGAGTTTTCTGACTGACCAATCACCCACGGATACGCGAATGAAAGAGTGGTGCTCCGGGCTCGCCACGCATTCGTACCGATCATTCGGCAGGACAACGCACGGGTGATAGCGCTGTATCAACGGCTAACGTCCACTCTCTATCGCCTGGCTATCACTGAGGGATCGCCGACCGGGAAATCAACCTCCTGGAGGTGACGCGCGGCATCTTCGCAGCCGCACGATAAGCTGTCGAATCGCCCCGTTACAAAGTATAAATTTATTTAATTCAAAATAAGTCACAATTTTCAAAATTCAGTTAGTTACACATAAAAGCAGAGTAGAAGTACATGCTAAATTTTCGCTCATAATATCAACTAGTTGGCGTACGTACTTACATACAGACATATGTATGTGTAAATCTAGAAAAAACCGGACACTTCAGGTGGTTGAAGTGAACAAAATTGAAATTTGAGGGCACATATACCAGACCAACTTTTTTGGGTTCCTTAGGCCACCCAGAACTCAAAAAAACTTGGGTTCCCGCGTTTTTGAAATAATTATTTTTTTGCCAGGAACTTTAAATTTTCTTATGGGAATTTAACATGGGGAAAATAAACGAAAATTATCTACGGTTCAACTACGGTTCAACTTTACCCACTTAGTGCCTGAAAGCGCAACCTAAAAATGGGTATTACTTGGATCGAAGTACTAGAAAAGAGCTTTGATTTAAGGGCTGGTGAGTTGAAAATGGTTGCCTGGGTAAAAAATTGTCTAGGCTTGAAAATAGCAGAAAATCATGAAAACTATGATTTTTTACGAAAATCAGCGATTTTTCCGAGTTTTAAAATTATTATAACTTTTGATCCGAGCGATCGATTTTAACCTTTTGGCCCTTAAATTAAAGCTCTTTTCTTCTACTTTTGCTTTCAAAATTTAAATAAACGATTTGATTGTTCGATCACCTATATGTATGCTCATCAATTATGGCTGTTTTTTTTATCTTTTAAAAAGTAAAATATTAATCCAAATTCTAAAAGTAAAAGTAGAAGAAAATAGCTTTCATTTGAGGGCTGAAAGGTTAAAATCGATTGTTCTGATCAAAAGTTGGTTTGGTAGGTGTGCCCTCAAATTTCAATTTTGTTCACTCAGACCCCCTAAAGTATCCGGTTTCTTCTGGATTTGCACATATATGCATAACACGGATAAATGTTTTGCTATTTAATAATTGTCTGGTTGTTATTCGTAATTTGCACCAAGCTAATTACTAACCACCTAATTATGGGGCTTTAAGCCCCTTTCATTTCTCTCAATCTGCCTATCGGTAATTGTATGGATAGAAATCCATACTCCAGCATTGAATTGAGAATAAATTGTTCTATTGAGATGTTAGTGAAGTAGCTTCAAGGTTCAGCTTTAAACGTGGGTAACTGTTTTGTCTGTTTCACCAACTGTTAGTGGACTCACGAACTACAGATGAATAGGCGGATGCGTTACGAATCGTGTTGCTATTACGGCTATATAAGTTTTCGAAAGAATGAATAAATGAATAATAATTTTTCACAATACATTATATATTAAATTTTTATTTTTGTTGCAAAATAAAAAATGGATCCTCATTTAAATATACAAGTTAAAGAGTATGGAGATAGTTTAGAGCTTTTAATTAAAGAACATGAAAATAATAAACAGTCTAATTTGGAGATTCTTTATCAAAAAATGATAGATGAACATATTAAATCTGAGCAAAAGAATATGATGCTTATTAACATAAATCAATGTTAAAATCACAAAAACAACAAATCGAAGATATGACAAGATAGAATTAAACAAGAAAATTTATAATAAGTCTGACAATTTTAATGAATTTGAGCAAATTCCTAATAACATTATGGAAAAGGTTTTGTAAATTTTGAAATATAGAGTAAAAATTAATATACGATTACGAAATGTAATCGTTAATAAGAATCAAAACTTTATAAATTTTTTGATTCTATGGCCAATGTAATACATTATATAGTCGCCCCCTACAAATAGTATGAGATTTCATTTGTATGCGATGAAGAGTTTTACATTTCAAATCTCGCCACAAAGAACTTCACATTTCAACAGTTGTCGCGAAGAATAGCTTAGTTCATCTTTTTGCCACGAAGACTATGAGATTTCACGATTTTGCTACGAAGACTATAAGATTTCACGATTTTGCTACGAAGACTATAAGATTTCACGTTTTCTTCGCAAAGACTAACACGTTGTACATTTTGCCACGAAGACTAACATATTTCATTGTATTTGCCACAACGACTATTGCGTTTCGGAGGCATCATATCAAAATAGTGAATTAATGTTACATGTTAACAGTAAATTAATTAAAAGAGTTTTAAAAATAAAGTCGAGGTATGTATATGGAATGAAATTTACTATTTCGACGAATTTTCAAAATTTTTTCAATGGAAAAAAATAAAAATTTCATTTCTAAGAGAAATTTGTGTAGACAATATCAGAGGCCACATAAATTTAAGCGTAAAGTACAATTTTACGCAAAATGAAGATAAGCTTCAGATTTTGAAAAAAATTTTGGATGGAAAGCCATAATGCGCTACCAATTGTCTAAAGCTTACGAAGGAAAATTCCTTTAAGCGAAAAAAAGACCTTCAGGCAATGATTGCAATAAGGCTTATACACGATTTTTATCACGAAATTATATAAAAATAAACAAATTATAATTATAAATTATTTTTTATTATTCATTTTAACCCTTTTTTGATTTTATTGTATGCACTTTGATGTTCATAGATTTTATCAGAATTTTAAATCTGTTGGTCTTTGTGTCAAAATCTAAAATCTGTTTAGAAATTAAATCTGTCAGCTTTCGCGACGAATTTGGGATCTGATGTTTTTCGTAGGGGGAGACGATGTATTGTCGTCTACAAATTAAACATTTCTAGTAACATAAATTTATTTGCATGGCATAAAAATAGTAATGTTTTTTTTTTGTAATTAAAGTAAGCCAAATAAAAATAAAGTTTTAGAGCATAGCTTGCTTTTCTTTTTTACCTTCGCTTTACTTTTTTAATTTCTGAACCAGCAGCAGTAAAATTTTCGTTATTATATGAAAAACGCGGTATTCTCGAAGACACTGGCACACCAATTTGCAACGAACGCTGGGTTTGGCGAGCGAAGCGAGCAGGAGGGTACCCCCTAATGTTTATTAAAATGTTGATTATGTAGTCTGTTTAAAAGTTGCCGTGATAAAACATGTTTTACATATAATATCCAATATAAATTGAAATTTTATTTCGGTATTATGTCGTCATTTGCAAGTTATTTTGCTGTTTTTTGTTTAACTGCGCAATGTATAAAATACTTTTTTAAATATTTGTTTAAGGTCACAATTGTTTATTTGTAGAAATACGTTATGCAAATGTCAATTTCAGAGAAAATGATGCCAGAATCCATCAAAATGAAGATGATAAATATAACGAAACTATCGAATACAAATACGATGAGATTAAGCAGTATCTTAATACAAGATATTTATGTCCACCTGTAGCTATGCACAGATTGTTAGAATATGTTATGAATAAAATATAACATGATATTAAACAATTAGTTATTATTAATAATGAAGATGAACAATATGTATATTTTGAAGAAGGAAAAGAAAAAATACAAAATCAAATTATAGATTTTTTTATAGACATTTCTGAAACTACGTTAACAGAAATGTCTTAAACTGAATCATATAGATTTTGAAGTACGAAATCAAGTGGCGCGGTAGCGCCACAAAGGCGAGTTTGAGAAGCCTGAGGCGACCGCGACACTATTTACTTTTATATTGGGTTTCAAAATTTTTAATTCAATAAATACAAATATATGCATTAGTTTATCTAAATTTGTTTGGCGTATAATCATATTTGTATGCTTAACTATGATTTCTAATTGATATATTGGCAAGAAAGCAGCTTTTTTTTACAATAAACAAGCATGTCTCAACAAAAATGCTCAAATCAGTTTAGGATTCTTCAGCCCAACATGTTCAGACCATGAAGTAAGCCGCACACGGCTAAGTAAAGTAGATAAGCTATGGCGATTCTGGCTCACTGACGTCACTATACCGTGGCGGTTCTAGCTCAGACGTCACAATACGTCTGAACCAGAACCGCCACAGTATTTGTGACTGTCAGTAGGTCAAGCAAACTACTGCCATAGCATCATCTACTTTTTACAAGTCTTTACATTGGAAACTTTTCTTATTAACTTGTTGAACCTTGGCTCTTTAGAATTCTTTTTCTTGCGAGATTATTTTCTTAAGAACACGTTAACTTTGAAGATTTTTTCTTTTAGATTTCTTAAGAGCGCATTAACGTTGAATCTTTTTCTTATGCTTTTTTTTAAACGAGAGTTTGACCTTGAGAATTTTTCTGGCATTTTCTCGAACTCGAATATTCGACAAACTGCGTGAAAAAATTTTGACCCGAGCGAGATTTGAACCCCGGTCCCTGAGATTCCGAGGCAAGCGCGCTATCGACTTACCCGCTCAGGCAACCTGTCAGTTCGTATCCGTATCGTCTACACATGTTACTTAAGTTTTTTGTAACCTTTACTTTCAGGAAATGAACCCTTATTAATTGAAAACTTTTGAGTGAATTTTTCTTATTTTGAAGTATTATAATCTTTTTCTTGTTCTCATCTTTTGGAATGGTCATCATTTTGCTGGACTTAAAAAAATGTTCGCTAATGCAAGTATTTATACTTCACCAGCGGCGACGTCTTCGCATTGCATGCGAATGTGATCGAAATAGATTTGTCGCATGTGTTTAACGTTCTGTAAAGCACAAGCGGCCTTAAACGCTCCATTGTAATGGAATAATGTGTGCATATAGTCACGAATTTCGGATAATCAATTGAAAGATAGTTATAATCACAGATGTCCGTAATTTCAAACTGAAAACGTGCGAGCCACTTTTTCTTTATGTCACCAATCACAAAAATCTTCTGAGCATCTTGAAGTTCCTCTCGAAGAATATTTCCTATATCGGTGTACTCGTGTTTGCCCGAATTCCAGGATAATTCATGATAGCACAGCTCGAGATACAAGTTTTAACGTTTATACTTGTCTGTTAGTTTACCCCAGGGAAATGGTCGTTTGAATAGAAGTACTACAGGCACGCCATTATCTTCTAGGGGCATGATAGCCAGTTCTTTCAAGACGAAGTCGTTGCCACCTTTATTGAAGCCTTATACATCCACAGCGTACGCCATTTCGCCTACAGCTGTCGCTCTTGATTTATGGTGCAGTTTTATATCAGGTGCTTCAAAGGATTATACTGAACGATACGATCATGCAAGATCAAACAGTATGCCGAAGTTTCTGCTGAAAAATTTACGCGAGATTCGAACTCTAGTCGAACATCTACGGGAGCGCTTTTCAAAGACTCATTCTGTTTTGAACAGTCACTATGAGTGGTACGTGTTAAATAAAGTCATTTTTTTGAAACTGCCATAATAGTGACTTTGAAAATTTGCGTATATTGCAACATATTGTACAATATAGCGCATTGATAACGTACTGCGAGTTTAGGAAGAGCTTATGTCGCAATGATCGAATCGACTAGTATTCGCAGTTTTTTATTCTTTCGCTTTTTTTGAAATCCTAAGATTAAAAAGCGTGGTTTTTCCAACTGATTAGAAGTCTTTACAGTCCAAACATGACTGGTTGAAGTTGGAAGAACTGGATACTCGTATAACTCCCAACTTCGGAAACTCATACTAATCGGTCTGTTCTTTTCTATATGGTTTAAAAGGCGAATTTTATTAGTGTTGGATGCTACAATGTACGGCATGAGCCATTCGAGTTTAATCAATTTTAATTTATACTCCTCGAAGGTAGCAACATTATCTACAACAGTTGACGTCTGATAGAGTGCGTTTAAATCGTTTCTCGATCTAGTCAGTATAAGTTCATGTTTTACGTTGACTACAATTTTTCTATAATCTTCAGCGAATTCGAGTATCATACTTAGAGGAATGGATACATCAAAGTAACCTGCATTATGAGTTAACGATTTTGTCTCTGCTTTAGACTTTTTAAAAACTGAATGTTTTTCCGTGTTAGCGCTTTGGCGTTTTGCCGAAGACTGATGACCGATCGACATGATGTTTTGCTTATATAGCCTGCGCCAACTTTTCTATTATAAACTATCCCCATTACGTAGGTTTCAGATGCAATCTGATTGTGATAATTTCGTCTCGAAAATTGACTGTGTCCTTCTTGATCGACTATGCATATTTCTATGGGATCTATGCTCTTGACGGTGATTGGAAGGTGAATGACTTGTGATGGGACTTCGATGATCTTATATCCAGGTGGAACTGCAGGAAAAAATGTGTATAATCGTGTATCGTATGCACTAACTGTCCGTTTATATAAGCACCTGTAGTTATGTTGCATTTAACTCTTACTCTTCAGGACTTCCTCTTGGTTGTCCTTTTTTTCTTTCGCATACCCATTCCGAGTTTTGATTTCAATCTCATGGCTTTTAATACTGTAAAGCAGCTATTTTCTCACCAAAACCTGCGTCTCTCGATCTAACGCGTTCCCAAGCCTTATCTGCTAAAATTTTATCGGCTACTGTTGTGGCTTCGTCGTTTTCATGATTTTCTCGGTATGCGATATCGTGCTCTTTAAAAGGTGCGTCAAGAGGATTGATTCCTGGATCATCACGCGCCAAATCCAAGATCTGTCATCGAGGAGCCTGGAAGATAAACTCACCTTTCATCAACGGACATGACCTTATCACGGCCACTCTCGACGTACAAATTCCACGATACGTACCTAACACATACTCTTACAGAAACTTTAAAGGAATCAGCGCCGAGAAGCTAAGGGACTTTCTTAGCGCATGTGACTGGTCATCCCTCACCGCTTCATCACTCGACGAATGCATATCTATACTTAACGCTAACCTCACTAACGCCATCAATCATCTCGCCCCATTACGGGCTGTGACACCAAGAAGACAGCGTCACCCGTGGTTCACCACGGCTCTTCGTGACCTTGTATCTGAGAGAGATGGACTTTACAGGCGTTTCAGAGACTCCAGGCTCAATTCGGATCTCCGCATATATAGACTAGCTAGAGACAATGCTCACAAACAAGTCGAGGAAGCCAGGCTGAATTATTACTATTCACGCCTGTCAATCTTGACTGATGTTGCCGAGATCTGGAGAGAGTGGGAGAAACTTGGAATTTCTGCCACCAAGGCCCCTTCACCATCTCGCTTTAGCACAGATGAACTCAACAAGCATTTCAGCTTGATCTCCAATGATCCGTTAGCTCCTGCTCTTGAGGATTATCTTCTCACCCTGGAAAGTCTTGACGTCCCGGAACATTTCGAGTTCAGCACCATAAGGGAATCGAATGTGTTGGCTGCAGTATCGCACTTCGACACTAAGGTCAGGGGAAACGACGGAATCCCTCAGGTTGTCATCTCAAAAGCATTGCCAGTTCTCGCTCCCCTACTAAGTCATATTTTAAACCTGTCTCTGAACGAACCCTATTTCCCATCTGCCTGGAAATTGTCGCTTGTGCGTGCACTCAACAAAATCAGTTCACCAACAACCCTACCTGACTACAGTCCGATTTCACATCTCTGCTTTCTCTCCAAGGCCCTGGAGTGGCTGGTACACAAGCAAGTCTCACAATACCTTGAATCAAGGCTCTTACTAGACAACTTTCAAACAGGCTTCCGCACTGGCCACGGCACTCACAAGGAAAGGTACCCAACCCGAACTCACCGATTTTGATGATTTTCATATATGTTGTAGAACATAAAAAAATAAGAGACACGTATTTTTTTTATCGGCTAATTTTCACTTTTAAGGGGTAAAAACCTCCCCTAAAGTTAACCCCCAAAAAGCGTTTTTTTTTAAATATCTCGGCTTAAAATTAATATTTTTCAATGAAACA
>QLYP01001663.1:0-10268 GCA_016647725.1 Nasonia giraulti | reverse complement strand
GTTTGGTTAAAAAGCACAACCATTTAGCCTATTTGTTCTTTAGGGGTTTAGGGTTTAAGGCTCTTTAGTTCACATGTACAGGCTACAAAGATCACACATTTATAACAAGTTTTTATGAAAGTTAAAATTTTTTTTCGACATTTTCGTCCACCACATTGGTTCCGCCATTTTGAATTTTCAAAATCTGATATCAGATTTGAAAAGAGCGATCTCGAAAACCCTTATATACAAACCTTCTACAAAATATTATGGATTGAAGTATACTTATAGTTATTTTGTGTTAGGGGTGGTTTACCCCCTAAAGGGTAGTATCTATGAAAAAATCGAAAAACTTAATTTATTTATTATAGATGTTTACAAATTTTTTCCAAATTTTTTAGTCATTTAAAACTTTTTTATTATATACAATTTTTTTTCGATATTTCCGTCCGCCATATTGGATCCGCCATTTTGAATTTTCAAAATCTGATAACAGATTTGTAATCAGCGACCTCGAGAACCTCTATATACAAACTTTCTACGAAATATTATGTATTGAATTACATATTTACAGTTATTTTGTGTTAGGGGTGGTTTACCCCCTTAGGGATAATATTTATGAAAACACCGAAAGACGTCAACTAAATTTTGTTATTAAGGATGTTTAAACATTTTTTCCAATTTTTTTTAGTCGGTTTAAACATTTTTATTATAAAATTATGCCAAAAAATATATGTTTTCAACCCCTAAAAAATAGGGGATGCTACCCTTACTCTTCAAATCACCATGAAATACTTGCTCTTTTTGTAAGAAATAACCTCCAATTTGTTTCATTGAAAAATATTAATTTTAAGCCGAGATATTTAAAAAAAACGCTTTTTGGGGGTTAACTTTAGGGGAGGTTTTTACCCCTTAAAAGTGAAAATTAGCCGATAAAAAAAAATACGTGTCTCTTATTTTTTTATGTTCTACAACATATATGAAAATCATCAAAATCGGTGAGTTCGGGTTGGGTACCTTTCCTTGTCAGTTCAGCTAGTTCAAGCGGCGTGTGCTGCAGAGCTTATATATACTCTGTCACTATTACGTTTAATCGTTTATATTAATTTTGTTTATTTATTTAACTGTTTAAAATTAACTGACCCTCGTTATATTTGTTGCCTTTTGTGCGTGCGTTCCCTCGTCACGTTCAAGTGTATCCTCGACAAATCGATCCAATTTTTTTTTAGAAAATTATGAATTGCTTGAAAATGTTTTTAATTGCATTGGAATTTTTTTTAATTGACTTGAAAATTTTTGAATTTTGAATTTTTTTTTTGAACTTTAAGAAGCATTAAAATAAATTCGAAACATGGCGTCAAGTTGGACTATCGCTGATTTGACGATTTTTAAAGAAAACGTAAATGTTAGAATACGTGACTGGATTCAGAATTTGTCGAGTATAGAAGTAGACGATGCATTAGAACACTTAGAATTACATACAAACGGTGCGCTATTTGAGCGAGCGAATAGACTGTTAAGAAGACTCCATGGCAACTACAGCGCCGAAGATTTTAAAATAGATAGCAATTCAGAAGAAGATATAGCTAGAAGAGATGATTTATGCTTAACCTTTGTACAGTCACCAAGTTTTCCAGAAGATTTGAGAAATGACGTCCTTACAGTAATTGAGGCAGAGGAAGAACTTGAAAATAGCCTGCAAGAAAACGCGCAGCTACCGTCAAGCTCGCCACATGATAGCCAAAAGGCTAAGGACAGGTCACTCACAATGACTGTCGACTCAAGCCAATAAACACGCAGGGAAGTTGACTTAATAAATTTGGAAACGCCACGAGGACCGACGCTCCATAGCTTTGCACCAGCGCACGTTGCTACCAGAGCAGTTACTACTACAATTACATCAGTGCCAACAGGCGCATATTATAGCAGATCAGCTGGCGCACAAGTTACGCTAGCCTCCACAACGCCGCAGGGCATATCGGGACAAGTCAAAATATGGATCCGCCTCTCGTCCGCACAGTTTTGCCAAGCGGTGATGTTCAATTCATCCAGGTGGCGGTAGCTACAGAACTGTGAAGAGCTTGGATATCGGAGGCTGAACTGCAGAAAAATCAATTGGAGATGAATAATTACATCTCCGAGCAAGCAGAAAAAGTCCAGACTCTATCATCAAAAATTGTTGACTTAGAAAATATAATACAAAATCTTCAACAACAACTAAAGAATGTAGTCTCTAATGCGCAACGACAAGTAGCTGAAGATGCGCTACGCAATAGAGCAAACCGTAGCGTGAAAAGCGTCCAATTTCAAGATACGTTTGACTTAAATTATTACGATATCTCGGGTCAAAACAGTAAGCAAAATTTAAACGAAATAAAACCTCTAAACGCACACGCCCCGATATTTCACTCCACAGCTAAGGCTTATTGCTTGAATGTTCCTACAGCAATACGTGCATTCCTGCCTAGGTTTTCTCCCACAGGCGCTCCGCAGCATCCTAACGTCTGCTTGCCGGCCGCAACCGTCTCTAGTCAGCCCGTACGCTCGAGCTGGGACGGGGAGTTTGGCCTCAGCCGAGTAAGAATTCGCTCTCGCAGCTGAATCCTCGTGCGACTTATCCGTCTACGGGAGTTGCGCCATGCGGCACCTGGTATAATTCGGACACCGTTCGTAACTTAGAACCTCGGTAAAACTGTTCGAGAATGGAGATTAAAATTCTCAGGCGACAAAGGAGTGAGTATCGAGGAATTTTTGGAGCAGGTCGAGGAGAATAGACGATTCATAATATTCCCGATGAGGAGCTTTTAGACTCCATGGTCCTCATGTTCGAGAAACATGCACTATTCTGGTATCGTACTTTGAGGCCTTCGTGGCAAACGTACCAAGATTTCAAGAGAGTTGCTCTCAATAATTATAGCAGGACGAAAAGGAATAAGCGGAGCCTGGTGGTCGAAGCTCATCTACGCATACAAGGTGCAGACGAGCCAGTGAGAGACTATATAGTCTCCCTTCTCACGGTTTTAAGCCGATTTGTCCAGCCATAGGATCCGCAGGACCAAGTAAATCTAGTCATCGACAATATGCTCCCGAAGCTTAAAAAGAAGATGAAGATTTATCGGGGAAGACTTACCAATACTCAAGAACTCCTCGACAAAGCTCAAGAAGCAGAAGACGACGAAGATGGCCAGTGGAGGCCGCCACCTCCAGCTGAACAGAGCATGCTGCCGGAAACAGCTTATAGGCCTGCTAATAAAGTCGCCAAAGCCAGGCTGGCCAGCGTTGCCTCGTTGGACGTGAAGTTATCGTCTCTGTCAGAAGAAGATCTGGAGAAGCATTTTGAGAAGTTTTTCCAGAAGAAGACTTAAGAGCTAAGCTCTTCCAGCCGCAACACGTCAAGCGCAGGGAAAAATTCTCCACAAAATAAATCTTCTTCGACTGAAGAGGAAATGCCACCGAAACAAGGAACGGGTGACAGCAATCGAGCGTCAACTCGCGGTGGCGGCCGCGGTCGCGGAGGAAAATCTGGAAGAGGTGGCTGGCAGCGGGGAGGTAATCGAACAGATGCGATTACCCTCAAGTCTGACAAAAATAGAGACAAACCTGCAGGACCTGATGGCGATAAAATTCTCTGCTGAAATTGCAGCTGGCCAGGGTACACAATGTTCTCCTGCCCAGAATGTGCAAAAAAATTGCCAAAAAACGTGAAAGAGAGCGAGTAGACAAGGTCCCTACCGCTCTAGAGGATCCGCGGACCTTCAACACTAAAAGCGTGACAGGAGTAGCGCAAACACTGCACGGTACGGCGAGTGACTCACCGCTAGTCACGAGTAGCTCGACCGATGTGGAGGCGTCTTGCGATGGGGGTACTGTAGCCAACGCTTTGGTAGAGAAGTACCCACGGTGGTGGCTAGCCGTAGAGGTTGGCCAATACAAATTAAGAGGACTCTACGACACTGAAGCCTCGCACACAGTCCTCGGCCCCATAGGCATATCGCTCGCTGCTTCATTAAATATGCGCGTACGACCTCATGTGGGCCCCGGGGCTAGAGCAGTCGACGGTCATTACGTTCTCATAGTGGGTAGCTTCAAATTATCCTTCACTGTAGGGGGGATAACTCATTCAATCGATGTTCTTATTTTCAGCGAAGTCGATACTGAATGCACCTTGGGTGCAGACTTCGTTCGCGCATTTTCGGCGATGCTTGACCCAGTAGCAAATAAGCTACTGCTCCAAGGCACAGATGTTGAGATACCAGCCGTTCTCTCGCCTATGCGTGCTGAGGAGGTTTTATCGTTCGCCTCTCTCGGAATTGAAGCAATTATCGATGAGCAGCGCTTAGAAATCGACGGTCTAATGAAAGAATTGCTACCCAATCCTTCCTGTGAACAGCTAGGCTGCACAGAATGGATTCATCATGATATTGACGTTGGCAGTGCTCGCCCAATTAAACAGCGGTATTACCCTGTTTCGAAAATTTTAGAGGACGAGATGCATGAGCAAGTGCACAAGATGCTCCGTGCCGGAATAATTAGAAGGTCCCAAAGTAATTGGTCCAGTCCAGTGGTTATGGTACGGAAGTCCGACGGCAGCTTTCGCTTCTGCGTCGACTACCGTAAGGTTAATGCTGTGTCAAAAATAGCTGCGTACCCGCTTCCTTATATGGACATGATACTGCGGAAAATACAGCATGCTAGATATATAACGGCGTTAGACTGCTCAGGAGCATTTTTACAAATACCTCTTACCGAGCGATCCATCCCGATCACAGCTTTCACCGTACCTGGACTTGGTTTGTTTGAATTCGTCAGGATGCCATACGGCCTCGCAGGAGGGCCGGCTACATTTCAGATGTTGGCTGACAGATTGATCACCCCAGAAATGAAGCCACATGCTTTCGCATATCTAGACGACATTATTATTGCGACAGATACTTTCTCAGATCAAATAAACTGTCGCCCCGATCCAGAACGAGTTCAACCTATTGTTGAGTACCCGGCTCCCAAGAATTTACAGCAGCTGCGCATGGAGCGCACCACCTAGACGTCGTCATTGGCCACCCTGTATATCTAGACACCGTACTTAAATGATGTTTGTACCAAGACACCGAAAACAACCTGAACCTTGTTATCGGCTACCCTGGCAAGCTAGTTACTGTTACTGTTCCGGAACGCAGAGTATGCACGAGCAACCTCTTAATTCTAAATATCGTAATATATTATTACTAGTGGGGCTTCGCCCCCCTGCTCGCTTCGCTCGCCAACCCCCCAGTTTTGGTTGTGGTTTTAATTTAAAAACTATTTGTTGAAAATATTATTTATTACTTGGTGTATTATTTAAATGAATCTACAAAAGTATTAAATATAAAATGAATATTTGATTATAGTAATCGCAAGCACCGTAACTTAGAATTCACGTGCTAATGTTTTTTATCTGACGCTTTAGAAATTCATCATTTAAATTTATATTTTGTTGGTTTTAAATTAATTTTAATTCTTTTTGACGTTCTTATTGCCTACTCTGAAATCTTTGTGTCGTAAGAGCTATTTACAAAATGACTGACTTCATACGACTGATTATATTGTGTATAAAGAAAAATTATAACAAACAGCGACAATACCATCAAAGAAAAATATTAAATCGTAAGTAGAATATATAATATATATTTACAATGATTTGCATAAGTTTTAAAAAATTTGTTCATTATTAAATTATTTGTTATTTTTTTATTTATGTTTTTTTATTATTGTACAAATAAAAATATAAAAAAGGTTATTTTTGTAATATGTAGCATTTTATAGATCTTTGTAGTAATATTAAAAATGCAATAAATAATTGGCAAACACAATTAACAGCTTGGTTTGAATTAAATAAAGTTGATGATTTTGCAAAATCTTTAAAGTACGTAAATATTCCTGAACATTATATATTTAATAAAACAAAAAAAATATGGTAAAAGAGAAAAAACGTAATGAAAAATACTACAAAAATACTACTTGGTAGATTAAACGTAGTTTCACCTAAAGATCATGAAAGATTTTGTTTAAAATTAATATTAAATAAAGTAAAAGGCGCAACCTCATATGATGATTTAAATATACATGAAAACATGATATACAACACATATAAAGACACTGCTATTGCAATGGGCTTATTAGAACATGATTCTCAAATTATTAATATTTTCGAAGAAGCAAGCACTGTTATGTTACCAATTCAGTTAAGACAGTTTTTTGCATGGTTTTTACTTTCAGAAAATATTCAAGGTGACTATATCTGGAATAAATATAAAAATAGTTTTACAGAAGATTTTACTGAAAACAAAGAAAATCTTGCACTTTTGCATGTTAATAAAATATTTGAAACAGAGGATAAATCATGTGGATCATTTGGTTTACCTATGCCGAATAATATAGATTTTAATAACATTGATAATAATGAAGAAATCGTATATTGTAAATTTATGTTTGAAAAAATGTACGTTGAATTAAATGATAATCAAAGAAATATTTTCAAAATTTTATGTGAACAAATTCATAAAATATATTTTATTGGTGGTCCTGGTGGTTCTGGAAAAACATTTTTATATAAAACATTAATTTATTATTTTATTTCTCAAAACAAAAGAATTTTATCTATGGCATGGGCTGGTATAGCTTCGATATTACTTCCAAAGGGAATGGCCAGTCATAGAACTTTTCGTTTACCTTTAGATTTAACCAATATCAAAGCCTCATTGTTACAATCTAAATCTGACAAAGAAAAATTACAAAAAGCGGATTTGATTATTTGGAATGAAGCTTCTATGATTCCAAAAAAAGCTTTAGAAATAGTCGACAAAACATTACGTGATCTATGTGATATCGACATTCCTTTTGGAAATAAATTAATAGTATTAGGGAGGGATTTTCGACAAATTCTCCCTGTTTTGAAAAATAGTAGTAGAAGCAGTATTATAGCAGAAACTGTAAAATCATCATACCTTTGGCCAAATTTCCATATTTTTAAGTTAAATATAAATATGCGTTCATGTCATAAAGAATTTTCAAAATTGTTATTAAAAATTGGAGAAGAAAAAATTACAACATTTAAAATTCCAAATGAATGGAAAACAACTGATGTATGTTCAAAAATTTTTGGTAAAAAACTTCACTTTTCGTTAAATAGTGTAATACTTACTTCTCATAATGAATACACGCATTTTTTGAATAAAAAAATTTTAAAACAAATGGATGGGAAGGCAAAAACATATTATAGTATAGATACTGTAACATATAAAGGTGTTGACAAATCTGATGATAATATTTCCATAAATTTTCCGATGGAAGTATTAAATAACATTCGTGAAGGATTACCACCTCACGAACTCAATTTGAAAATTGGTGCAATTGTTATGTTAATAAGAAACTTAAGTATAACAGAAGGTTTATGTAATGGTACACGATTAAAAATTACAAAATTATTCAAGTACAACATAGATGCTGAAATCATAACTGGAGAAAAAATTGGAAATTGAAAACAATTTCCCTTAGTCTTAGCATTTGCTATGACTATTAATAAATCTCAAGGTTAAAGTTTCGGTAATGTGAGATTATATTTAAAAAAAGCATTATTTTCTCATGGGCAATTATATATAGCATTATCTAGATGTAAAAATCCTAATCAATTATTTATCCAAGTTGAAAATGAAAATGATACCGAAATAGAAAATGTAGTGTGGAATTAATTTTTTCATTAATACAAAGTTCGTATAAAATATTTGTTCTTCTTCCTTTCGTGATATCAGTATATATACACGACATGTGCATTGACTCTCAACGATTTCATATTCTCACCTTACGCTCTCTGCAGAAATTATAGTCTTTCTTTTGAAATGTAACATACAAAATTATACACATCTCAAAACAATGTTATATAAAACATTTCATTTTTTTATCTTACATTCATTATTTTTTAGATATATACTAAATCTTGATTATGGAATGGGATCCATATCAAAATTCTTTCGTTCAAGTTGACACTGAAGAACACAGAAATTATTTACGAGCATTGAATATTCAACTTGAAGAACACGTAATTTATGAAACAAATTATGAACGTTATATTAGTCAGATGGCACAAGAAAATTATGATGATTACTTAGAAATATTAAATTAATAAATTGAATTTTATGAAAAATTTGAAGTATTTGGAAACGTGGCAAAAATTTTTACAGAACTCGATCAAATTCCTACAAAAATGACATTAACCATTCAAACTATTCTGAACTTTCGTAAAAAGCAAAATTTATTTTCAAATGCTTTGAAAAATGATACTGATGCTTACATTAAATATATCATCAATATAGCTAATATATTAAATCACATCAAAATTAGTTGTCATCATATTTTTTATAAATTATCATGTTTAAAATTTGTAGATGCTAATGCTTTTTTCTCACAATTTTCACATTTTTTATGTCAAAATTATTATAACGTATTTACATAATTTCATAATTTCTTGATCGTGTTTATCTAAGACTCTCGTGGTTATATGGCTATTGGCGATGATTCCACGGTTTTTTTTAGATTATATATATTGTATAATTCTAATTAATAAAAATGAATCAATAATAATAATTTAATTTACAAATGCATGAACTTTAGAAGAAAATTCATTTTCAACAATAACCATAATATTATATAATTTGATCATTCATGAAATTATATGAAATCACTGGTAATTTTTATACAATATAATAAAAACAAAAAAAAAATCAACGCACCTAAAGTACATTGTATTATGACTAATATAATTTGCTTCTAACAGTACCCCTTGGGTGGTGTGGAAAACTGACTATTGTTGGTTCAATAAGTAAACAAAAATTGTACTCAAATTTTTGAGAGTAGAGTAATATAACTTCTATCTAAGAGCTCCAGATCGCCAATCACTGAGTCTAGTAAGAACGCTCCGTAGTTTTTGGCATTTAAGTATGAGAGTCCTTTCAAACGGTGTCGGTGTTTCGGGTCAGCCATGATGGGTCACAGGGAGTGCTCGCCGGATTTTTTATTGGTGTAATTCGGATTTATCAACTAACAATCACAAATTAATTGCGTTTAAAGTAGTTAAAAATGATTTCAATGATTTGCATTAAATACGATCAAAAACGATAGAATTATGTATTATTTGCGAGTTTAATACTGTATATTGAAAACGATTAAAATGATTTCAATAATATGCTATTAGAAACAATTTCATTCGGCTCATCATTAATTATGATTAACTAACAAACAATCAAATATAATTAGAATTTATTACTTTTAGTTATAATATTGCCTTTAAAAATGATACGATTACTTTGGATTTAACCTGACATTGCCGCATTATTTTCATCGATTAAAATAGATTAAATGGAATTGTTAGTGATAATGCGGATCGAAAACGATTAAAATTAATGCTAAAAATAAGCATTAATTGTTATACAGTTAAATTGAATTAAAATTAATTCTTCTAAAATGATCACGAAGATTGGAAGTATTAAAAACGATTAAAATGTGATTAAAATTAATCAAATTTTATCGCTTTTAATCTGCAGCTATTAGCAGGGTAATGAAATATTAAAAATTATTATATTTTTCAATAAAATATGTTAATGAAATGTTTAAGTGTTTCAATATACATATATTAAACAATATGAATATGTTTTGCTTCCTCCTAGAGGAAGCTTTGTAATAGTAAAATTTCCAGTTTCGCTAAAACTTCGTAGAAACGCATTTGGAGGTGTTTAGAATTCGAATCATGCATTTTTAGAAAATGTCCGTGCGGATGGGTGTGTGTATGTATGTACGTATACCCCCCAGTGGAAATGAAAAATATGCCAATCTGTGCCAAAACTGTGCTAAAACATGTACATTTTGGATATTTGACACACTTATGGCACAGTTTTGGCACCGTTTTGGCAGTTTGGCATTACCAGTTTTACTACAATTTTCTACTCAATTTTCAATTTCTACTCAATACTCAGTTTTACTCGATATTGGGTCAGTTTGTCACGATATTTGCACAGTTTAGCATGACATAGGCATAGTTTGGCACAGTTTAGCATAATTTCGGCACAGTTTGGCACAAATCAACACAGTTTAGTATTCGGTATAAAATTTTGTTTAAATAACAATATTGGAAAATAAAAATCTTGGAGCTCACAACCAGAATTTTGGTGTTATCATCCTGATGGTAACACCTATTTAGGTCTTCATTATGTGAATTTTATGAATTTTAATCATTCCAAACAACTTACCTAGTGAAAAAAAAA